>JAKRRZ010000050.1:0-39763 GCA_022627015.2 Podosphaera aphanis
ACCCCATAGTCTTTGCCACCTCGTCGGCCCCCATAGTCTCTGCCGCCTGTCGGACCCCATAGTCTTTGCCACCTCGTCGGCCCCCTTAGTCTCTGCCGCCTGTCGGCCCCCTTAGTCTTTGCCACCTTGCTTAGAATCTATCGTCCTGCCGAAGCCTCAAAGCACCACTCGTCAAGTGTGCCTCGTGGTTCGTGACAGAGGGAGATCACAGGCCCATGGCGTTGAGCTTACCGAGCAGGTCCTCGGTGGCGACGTCGGTGGGTAAAGCTACAGCGGGGGTAGAAGCAGAGGCTGCCCTCTCCGGTGGCTCTATGTCCACATTTACGTCCGTTATGTAGGCACGTATCAGCTCTACCCCCACAGTCCTCGTCACACCCGCGGATATCGGGCGGTTGTTGGCGGTAGCGGCCTTGAGGTAAAACTTCATATTAGCCGTTACCGTTACCCCCTTCCCCGTGGTGTTAAGGATGTGCCCGATGTTCTTGGGCACGAACCCGTTGCGAAGGACCACGCCAAAAGACTTATCCGTCACCTTGTTCACCGTCTTCCACCATATTATAGACGGGCTCAGTGACCTTTCCCGAGTCTCCACAGGACAGCTCTCTCCCAACCGCCGTTCAAAGGCATCCCGCAACTGCCTGGGCAGGGCCACGTACAGGTAGGTTTGCCCGTAGGTTTGTCCCTTTACATATGGGATCCCTACTCCCTCTATCCGGAGGTGGTCCTGCTGTGTGTCGTTGAGCCCGAACCGTATGGCAGCCTTCCAGTACCTTGCGTCGGGCTTC
This sequence comes from Podosphaera aphanis, assembly GCA_022627015.2. Classification (NCBI taxonomy): domain Eukaryota; kingdom Fungi; phylum Ascomycota; class Leotiomycetes; order Helotiales; family Erysiphaceae; genus Podosphaera; species Podosphaera aphanis. The sequence continues at coordinate 786 of JAKRRZ010000050.1, forward strand.
GTCACCCGAGTCAGCTCATTGGTGGTCTCTGCATTCCCGTCCAGAGGGGGGACGTACAGCTTTAGTTCTCTGGCCATGGCGTCAGTCCATCTTCCGACTATTTCTAGAGATGCTCCTTGCGTGGCGAGCTTTGTGGCGGGGGAATTCTTTCGAGAGGAGGGCGAGGGGGAGGGTGTTGTGCCTACTAGGTTCAACATGTTGCGTACGGCCAGAGGAGTGTCCTCCGGCAATTCTGTGTCATCTGCCACCTCGCTCTCAGAATGGGGATCTTCGTATACTATGTCTTCTCGGCCGGTCGTTCCTGCGGTGTGTTTCTGGTCTGCCATTTCTGCTGTCTGTGTGTCGTAAATGCGTTTGCTCTGCGAAAAATCGTTGGGGATGTCCAGGATAAGGTGCACCCGGCAACATCTATGTTGCTTCCCTCCTGTTAAGTTTTTAAAGAGGGTCTCTTAGACGCATACCCCGTATCACCGTCCCGCACACTGTGTCCTGCGTACAGTCGAGAGAAATGAGCGCACATCTGTCCAGTATCCTCTGGCGGGAACACCCCATTATGGCACATATTGCGGGGAGCACTTTCGCAGCCTCTGACGCGTCTATCACCTCTGTGACCTCCGTGTCTATTATAGAGCTAGCCACGAAGTACCTTGACATACACAGTGTTATTAAAAGAGAAGTAGGAGATATGGGCAGTTCTTGGTACTTCATCCGAATGTACACGCACATGCAGTGAAAGTCCACCTTCTCGATGTCGAGGGAGGGATCGCCCTGGAATATCGCCTTGGCTGTGTCCACTTCCATCTTTACCCTCTATCAGGGGTTGAAAAGGTATAATTTTAAAGTGAGAAACACACTTTAAAATTATACCTTTTCAACCCCTGATAGATGGTATACACACCATCCTCCTGGACAGGGCATCTGACGTGAACTCCGGTTGTTTGGCCACGTTGGGGATGTAGAAATAGTGTATGCGCTATTTAGGAATATCTTAACGCTGGTTAGGCTTGGTGTTTCACTATAGATCAAGTTGGGACAATTTGGTGGCTGTAGAGAGGAATAAAATGGGAGTTGTTAATTACTCCCACCCCAAACTATAGCTCTATCTATATACAAAATTATCTAATAAAACTAGTTGGTGATTGTGTGTCAATACGGACTAGCGTATAATATGACACACAACGGTCATAGCGCAGAATGATAACCAGAGTAGTAATGTCTCTACAAGTTACATTCCTTGCAGATCACACCAATTAGTAGAACTAATTTCAACAGGGGAGACCGTTAGTGGCTATCGCCATGGAGCACGTGGCTCTGGCACTGAGCTCCCCCACTCTCACGTAATCTGAACCTGTGACGTTCTTCAGTACGGACATATTCACCATACCCGCTTCAAAGTCGAGCTCGTAGCATGTGACGAGGCGGGATCCGATCACTGCCTGCGCTACAACCTCCTCTGACACCCTGCTTGCGGACATCAGGCAATTATTGGGTATGGTCTCACACGCACCGCACACAGCAGAGTCCGCCATTCTCAGAGCCGTGCACTTGCCGGAGCCTCCGGGTCCACACAGCAGCATACACCTAGGCCTGGCTACAGGATCCCTCACACAATTGCCTATCAGCCACATGTAGGTGGTCATGTCCTGTACGCTTGGGAACAGTGGCTTCAGAAACTCAGATATGGTAGCCACGCCATGTAACGGCTGGTAAGCCAGTATTATCCTGTAGCCTACGTTTGTAAACGTATGCGACCCTTAGAAAAGCTGGTGGCGAAGGAATCGCAGGAAACAGACGACAGGGTACGTTTCACAATTGCTCTATGTACGAGAGGAGCTTCCTTGATCTTCTGTATCCTGAAACATACTATTTATGTTAACGACGCGCCCAGTGTTACGGATCTCAGAGACAAGGCAGGGAGCTCGAGGAAGAGGCTTTGTATATAATCTTAGTCCATCTCGTAGCTAGCTTCTCTCCTTAGAAGAATTAATATGAACTACGATTAATTACACCATTGCCAATCTCTGTTGTACCGACCCGTCACACGCCAGGGTACTTGAAGCTAGTAGGTATGGTCACATGACTTGTGGGTTTGTAGCATAGATCGAATATCTTGTTAGGAATCCCCTCCTTTGTCCTCCTTACAGGATATGGCGTACAGGAGTAGAAGTCGAGTCTTCTATCCTCTCTTATGAACTCTATAGCATCCAGGCCGGTCTTCCAAGTAGGGTTTGGGTAGCCTGAACATCTACTCCACTCGAGACAGAAGATCGCTGGTTCGACTCCAGCAGACCTTACCTTACTGAGGAAAGCTACGATGATGATGGTGGCATGTCTGGATAACTCAAGGTTTTTTGAGAGGTTTCCCTTGAGTGAGTTTCACGGATGGTATAGTTCGGTAGGGGTGAAGAAAAAGCCGCCTGCCACAACCGTAGTGATTCTTGCAAATGATATCCGAGGCATGATGTTCATCACGACTATATCGTCATTGTATCTGACTGAAGTCGACACCTGCGTGGGCCAAAAGGCGCCAGATCGGGTATAAGAGATCAAAAAAAAACTCTATAGCTAGCCTCTTCGTACCAACGCAAGTACTTACTGGAGTGTCCCCGAAGGAGTTCATAGATGATGCTTTCTTCAGCTTGGAATAGTACGGCAAGTACGCCGTGGTATAGTTCACACTCACGTTGTCATTACCTACTAGCTGTGACACTCGCAGCGATGCCTCCCTAGATGCTAGAGACACCCAACGATTCGATACGTCCATATACATCATCCTGTCTCCACAGAGTTCTACGACCAGCCCGGACTGTATCAGCGCTGTGTCTATAAGCTTCCACTGTCTGGAGCCAGGCAGTGTCATGACAGGGTCTAGCCAGTCGGGATCAACGTAGCACTCTAATTGTCCGCTCATCTTCTATAGTGCACGCCTCAACTCCGTTGACCGTCGCACTGTGGAAACGTTTCAGGGTAGCATGGCGCAAGACCTAGAGTCTCTGAAGAAGGCCGTAGCCTCGGGCCAAGAGTACATAAGGTGGACAGGATCCCCCAACAACGGGAAGTTCATAGTACAGCTGGTGTCACTCAAGGGAGACGTCCGCACAATGGAGTGTAACCCTGTCATGTGGACTGTCTCGGACCCTGTAGGCGTTGTAAAGTTTAGAGAGGCTGACCCCACTTCAACCCCCACTATAGACTGCGTCCCTCCAGGCACCGGGCACTTCTCTGACTGCAGGAGGGCAGCCGTGTTCGGAGTCAACATAGGCGGGGACTGTACCTTGGGTGCCTGCAAGAAGTATTCGCACTGTCCTGGCTGTACGATGTCTTATGATATCGAGACAGAGCTGGATAAGGAGCGGATGGGAGGCTTCTCTCTGTGTGATAGTCGAATACTATCGATAGCCGCGAAGTGCAGCTGTGGAGACGAGTTCTATACGAGAACCTCAACGCACGCAGGGTCATCACACGCGGTATCAGAGTTCATACTCCACGTGGTAAGGCATGGTCCGTTGTGGCTGATAGGATGGAACTGTTACAACTTCGATAACGAGTGCATGCGCTATCACTGTGACAAGGAGGTAGCGTCGAAGGTGTTCTCCGTGTTGAGGACGGGCGCATTCGGTAAGCCAACGTACGGATCGCTGATAAATGTCATCGGTACATACAACGTAGACGTGCTGATATACATGGTGAAGGGCCTATACAGACTGCCTTCGTTCAAGCTGGGAGATGTTTCCGAGTCCATGGGGGTGGGAACCAAGAAGCGGATGCCACTCGCAGGGGAGGGACCGTCCTACGAAGCCGATCTCAAAGATTATAACTTGAACGATTGTGTCATTACCCTAGGAATATGGGAGAAGGAGGAGCTAGACTATATCATACCTAGTATGGCAGTGTGCTGCTGCTCTCCTGTGTACGACTGCTGTAGGTACGTCACTGGTACTATAGCCTGCTCCGGGTACTCTTCCTACTGTGCCTCGAAGGGATACCTGATAGAGTGGTCTGAATGCACCGTGGAATACGACTATGAGGGAGGGTACGTCATGGAGCCGACGAAGGGGCTATACGGAAATACTATGGTATGCGACTATAGCTCTATGTAACCCACGATAATGACATCCTGTAACGTGAGTCCACACTCTATACGCGTATCCGATACGTCCCGGTCTGTCAACGGCAGCATTGTGCACGCTGAAGGGGACAGGACTGTGGTGTACATAGACAGGTTCGAGGTATCGTACACACGCGGAGAGGAGCCCATGATGGCTGACTTCATGAGGCACATGGTACTGGAGCGCCAACGGAACAGGAGCCAATACGCCGCATACGCAGCAGCTTTGAAGGTTCTGTCCAACAGTATATATGGATCCATAGGCTACAAAAACTCGCGCATGTACACTCCTCTGTGTGCAGCGTCCGTGACAGCGATAGGCAGGCACTGCATAAAGCTGGCAAAGAGGCACTTCGAGGAAAGTGGGCTGTCGGTGATATATGGAGATACGGACTCTTGTATGGTCACCTCCATGACGCAGGTGGACCTGAAACAAGCTGTGGACCAGGCCCTGCACTCTTTACACAAGGATATGGCCAATGGCCCTCTGAGCCTCATGAAGATGAATGTAGAGGAGACGTACAAGAAGTCCATAATGATAGACAAGAAGCGATACTGTATGCTACGTGCAGACGACACCCTCAAGTATGTAGGGATGCGCATGTCCAGGAAAGATGTGACTGGCATATCCAAGCTAACAGAGGAAATGGTAGGATATTCGGTTTTCTGGTCCTCCGGAAAAGATCTCGTATCGCGCATATGCAACTACATGAACACCGTAGCGCAGCTGTCGCAGCGAGGCCAGTTAAGGCTAGGTGACGTATCCAGGTACGTGAAGAAAGACGGGATAAGTTGCTACTGCTACACGAACAAAGAGGGACTGTTAGAATACGTACCCGAAGAATGTGCGGACCTTGACTCCTGTGTGGAGTGTGATAGTGATAAAATAATAGCGTCGATGAAGAAGCAAATAGAGAAGATAACTACTGTGTGTATGATAGGGTCTGTGGCACAACTGGTGTCCGAGTGGGACGCAGGAATCTTTTAAAATCCTAGGCGCACCTACTACTCTATATTGCAGAGCAGTTGGAACAGAAGGCTGCTGCAGACACTGTGTCAACTGTGGATACACTCTCGTCCATCTCCTTTATCTTGGTATAGTCGCAAGCAAGCACTGTCTCTATCCAGCTGAGCCCCCTAGCCATCACTCCTTTCCTACTGGTGATGGGATACTCCGACCTACCAGGAAGGTAACACATCATTTCTACCATGTCTGTAAGATCGTCTCCCTCCACACTCAATGAGAAGTAGTTGAACACTACAGACAGTCCTACCTTACACACGTCCTTGCGCATGGAGGGAGCTATCCTCGACAGCACACACGGGCTGAATGCTCCCGTAACGTTCGATATGAATTGTTCGTCTCCCATACTGTCAGGACCTATCAAGATTGTGTGCTCCTCGGTGGTATAAACCCAGGTACAGAGGTCCCGTACAGCAGTAATGTCACACTTTGCCTTCACAACGTAAAGAGTAGCCTCAGGATCAGTGGAGTTTGTGGATGCTCTTCCACACAGTACGCAGGATATGAGGTCTATCCCTCCTGCGTCAGAAGATCCCACTCTATGTGCGTCTAGAGCCGCTTGCTGTGACGCCTGACACAGAACCATGACACATCTCATTGCAGGTACTCCTGTAGAACGGCGCGTATGAGGATTCAACAAAACCTTACCTTTCCTGGTCTTTGCGTATGTACCGCCTTCCACCTCTCTATAGAAGCACATAGATGCCAGCCTGGCCACTCTGCTCAGATCCGCTATTCTACCTTGAGAGATTTGCTGCCTCATTATGTCCCTTACACCCTTTAATGCATCCTGTAAGAACACAGAGGTCCCGAGCTTTCTCCTCATAGAGTCGGAAAACATCTGCATGTGTGCATCTTTGTTTCTGACGTAGTTTCCTATGGGTAAGGAGTATTGTCCTTTCCTTATCTCTTCGAAACTGAGGGTGCTATACCCTATGGATCCCATGTCCCCGTCTGCCTCACTCTCTTGTACCACATCTGGAAAAGTATTCCTTATGTAAGCTTCGGAAGCACATATGTTCTTGTCTAGGTGGGTTCTTCCATTTCCTACACTCTTCTATTGATTGAGGGGTACACAGAGCGTAAAGGTGACATTCGTCTCCATCGTAGTCCCCATGAAAGAAGCTGAATACTTTCGGATGTATCCCTAGGCAGTCGTGGTTCCATATACCCAGTGTAAAAGGTTGGTTGTTATACTTGGACAGGGACGGCGGCCTTTCTATCATCACCTTGTCTCCTTCCACGAGATGTCTCTCTGTATATACTGAACTGGGAGAGCCGTCTGTACCCTCCTCTACACCGCAGAATACTATCCTGGAGGCCAGAGTCTGGGAGATATACACCACTGTAGGGTCATCATAGCAGTGCGGCACACAGACCAACCTGGCACTACCTGATACGGGAGTAGACATCACACTGCGAAGAGTGCCATACTTTCCGTAGTTTGTACGCTTCAGTGTATCTATGTATCTGTGCCTGTCGTTGGAGAACGCCATCGTGGCGGCGTAGTTATACATGGTTCGTACCTCCCCAGATCTAAAGGCTAACGAGTGTGGGGGCAACATACACCCGCCTGGTGTGATAGACATATGACCGAAGCAGGCTCCTCTGTGTAGGGGGCATCCAGCAGAGTATTCTTCCATGCTGCGAGACGGGACACACTCACTGGGCTTAGAACCGGCAGAGTCTTTTGTACACTTTATCGATGCAACTCTGTATCCTCTTCTAACCTTAGCTCCCCCATACACTCTACGCTGGATAAGGGTCTTCTCTATACTTTCCATTACGTACACTACGATGCCTACTTGCAAGAGTGCGCCTATGGAAGCCTCTGCCTATGGAAACTATTGTTTATGGGGACCTTGCCTGTAAGAATGTCGTCTATGGGATCTTCTGTTGTGGTGTCTTGGTGTACAGGGTCTTTGTGTATAGAGAGGTTGGCTTGTGAAGACTTTCGTTTGTGGGGACTTTTTGGGGGTGGTGGTTGTTGGTCTATGGGGGCTTTCGTGGGCTTTACCTGTAGTTCCGTACAGCAGTAACAAAGCTTCGCTTTAGAGACAATGTGTTGTATAGATGAACTACCAATACTACAGTGTGGGGAGCAACGGGGTTGCTCTATACACCATATGGTTAAACATCCTGAACCTCCATAAACACAGGCTGCTTCTACGGAAAGCAAACACGAAATAGGACAGCACGCAAAGACAACCACGCAACAAACGGCACCACAAACACACACGACACCCAAAAGCCAACCAATCCAACCAAGCGAACCAAGTCAGCCAAGTCAGCCACACCACTACAAACGAACCATCAACAAGACACGCCCCCATAGGTGGTCGAGGCACGTAGATATCATCGGTAGTGCATAGTCTACCAACTGGTGGTCTACTGGCTGTGGTATATCTGGACTGTACTAACTCTTCTTCACTCTTCCTGTATTTCTCGGCCCCGGGCATCACATCCTGTCACCATGGAGATACCGACTACGACTCGTAGGTCAGCAAATAGCGAGGATGTACCAGAAAGAGCCACCTCCACCCCCTTGGACAAGATAGATGAAAAGATATCGAAGAGGATCTCCAGTATACACTTGGCCTCTCAAAGTGAAAGCTCTAACTCCACTCACAAAGCTGTATCGGCGTCCATGGGAGTAGAGAGCGCTCTCTCGGTGATGTCCGACATAAGGTGTATATCATCCAAGATGCTTCTGGTTCAGGAAAGCATACTGGAGACAGTGCGTGCACAAGAGGAGAGGGCGGAGCAAAGACACGCCCAGTTGTGCGATATACTTATGTCTATGTCCACGGAACAAGTGGTGAGAGGCTCGTCTCTCTCGGGGCACATCTCAGGAAGCGGGCCGTTTTCTGTAGGGGGGAAACAGAAGTACTACTACGGCGAGTTGAGCCTGTCTACAGGACAGAGCATGATAGCTTGTATACTGCTTCATCTGGACGTAATGTTGGCTGGCCATCCTCAGTTCCGAGAGATGGTAGGGACTGATCCCACTTTCATGTCGGAGAAAGAATGGAACAGCATATGCGTCTCCATACTGTCTGTATGCCCCCCTACTATGGGAGAGACACGAAAGCCGAGGCCAAGCGAAGCCGACTTCATGGTAGCTGCCAGGATATTCGCCTCCACAGAAAAGGGTAGGAAGCCAGCATGTGACCCGCACAACATACTGCAGTCTCTGGCGGAGCTCACAAGTATATTGAGTACTGTAGAGACATGCAGAAAATGTGCTCTTATGTGTGTGGGGGTGTTGAGCCCAGAGAGGGCTTACAGAATGTCTCTCTTACAATATCCATACGTGGATGAGAACGGTGCACTGCGGGTGTCCAGGCCTGCGGGTGGGAAGTCTAGCAGAGCGTTCCACCAGAGGGTGTGTAAGCTCTCTATCCAGCGCAGGAAGGAGTACATGAGCCACATCCTGTGCTCCGGCATGTCTCCAGTGGAGGCACTAGACAAAGTCGAGAGTGCGAGGTGACACAGGTTTTTTAAAAGACTCCACAGCCTCATATGTTGGGATTCCTCAGCAGGAACCCAATAGTGATGCAGATATGTGATGCTTCGTCCACCGTCCCCGTCACCGTACCCAGGCATTGCTCCACCTTCTTGCCAGCCGCAGCGTCTATCTTGATAGCCTCCAGTACTGAGCCTACCACGCCACTGCTGTGACGAGAGTTCTCTACGGCAGCCTCCAGCTGTCCCGACACAACCGTGGCAGCAGAGGTGTTCATGTCCGACAGGTAACAGCACACAATCCGAAGCGAGGCGCACTGGTGGCTATCCAGCTCCACAGAGGCTATGCTCCGCGAGACCCTTCTTGACAGACTTGATCCAGCGGTCCTCACAGACGCCACCGATCGCAGCGAGGCCATAGACATAGCCTTCCTCGGAGGCTTCGACGGTGTGACAGGAAGGCTGTCTCCTCCAGGTACACCATCGAGGAACTTTATCGCCCCTACTACAGGCTCTGTGGTGGAACCCTGAGACGGAGACATCATCTTGTACGATCCAGTGGTGGTCGAGGCTCCACTCTTGCACCAGTCCCGTTTGTTTCCCCATTCTGCGGGCTTTGCCACGTTCTGGTTCCTACTCGAGTCCGACATCAGGGACGTTGTTATTGCCGCCTGTACCACTGTATCCCTGAATACGTATAGGGACCGTATGAACTCGTCTTTAGCCTGCTTCAGAGGCGGCAGGTTGACATTTATCCCAGCTGCCTGGTACGCATGCTCCAGCTGGTCGTAAAAGTCCTGCGTGCGGACTGCGACATCGGTTATCGCCTGCATTGATTGATCTCTTAGGTCGGACATTTCGGATACGTACTCTGATATGGTCGTTGTGGGCAGATTGCGGGTTCGTTGTATTGCCTTAAAAATCGATGCGCTTGCAGACTGGTTGTTTAACGTGAAACTATGCGACTTCGTGTCGCCCCTCTCGTACTTGGCTATCAGGGCCGGGTTATGGCAGGCCTTCTTTGACACCTTCGACCTTCTACCATCCATACTCCTCAATTCACCGTCAATGCAGTTTTGTGCAGGGACCCCATGCATATTACATCTATCTTAGAGTCGTCGATCTTGAGAGATGCCTCTATCAGGGACCGTATCCATCTCTGGAAGGAGAGAATGTCTTTTATAGAGTTGGGGGACGTATACTCTTCGAACACCATGCAGTTTACAAACAGGACACCATTACGAAGCTGCTTCCACCCGTCCCTCGTCCATGTCTCCACCTCTTCATATAGTCCGCTCCACACTGCGAGCTCAAGTCAGCTGCTACACCCCTGGTAGAAGGTGTAGGACCACTGCGCTTCTCATCGTAAGACATACACGACGAGACCATAGGGTGTATTTTGGAACGGTATGGCCTCTCCGCTACGATGATAGTTTTAACGGGCAGCGCCATGTGCGAACACAGGATGTATGAGCACACAGCTGTAGCGTAGTGGACGTCTAGCTTGGACGTGGCAGACATCTCATCTACATACTTTACTGCTGCTCTGTAGGCATCTTCTACGGCTAGTCTTCTTCTCTCCATGGCTGGTAGAACTCTTGTTCGCGTCTATTTTCTGGACGTACGCCGGGGCAAGCTGTACAGTCTGGGCCTCCCACTCTTTGACTTCTCTGTTCCCACTTATCGACGCGTGGAGGTTTATAACGTACTGGCACATGTAACACCTGCCGCTAGGACAAGCTATAGGGTATACTCTGGTCCTTATGTGCATAGTCAGTGCATACCCGCGGACCATTAGGTCCCGCCACGATACAAGCTCTGTCCCCTTCCCAGACGACATTGCCACCACGGACGTACAGGCGCAGGGAGAATATAGGAAAGGTACGTATGATACGTCTCCCCCGCCGCCACAAGGTATACATCTAGCCTCGCACTGGTCCGTGTCAGATCCTCCTGCTTCTGTTAGCATCATAGTCCACGGCGCTTTCGTAGATCCATTCAAGACGGTAGAGTAGGCGGCGCATGCTGACGTCCAGTAGTAGACCACACTGGGACAGATGGATAATACAGATACAATAGTGGACAGGGCCTTTTCCTCCATCACCTTTGAGTGTAGCTCACCCCGAGTGGAATAGAATGTAAACTTTGCACAGCAGTCTCGAGTGCCAGGTGTCACGTCCACCACTATGATACATGAGTTGGAAGAACCAGACGCTACGCTAAGTATCAGTTCAGGGGACATCACGGGGTTTTGAGTTAGATGCATCTGCACCGACGCTTTTGAATTCTGTAAAGATATGGCAGATAGAGTGGACACTGAGGCCTCGTTGCGGAGGCACACACTCGCAGGATGTCTGTGTTCTATGAGGGAGCTAGAAGTGCACGTGGGAAGTACCAGTTTCTCCAGCGAAGTCAAGGCAGCGGCATGACACCCCTGTGTGTCTTTTCCTTTACACTGCTTGCTTGACTCCAGCATGTCTTTGAGAGGAGGCTCCTCACAGAACGTGCACTTGCACTCCATATGTCACACTACAGAATGAATGTAGAACTCTACTGTTTTCGTGCGGGGGTTTCTTCCTCCTAGTACCGGCCGTGGCGTGAGGACGATGGTTATGGTTGCTAGTGCAGTATATACTGCACAACCCTGCTTCTCCTGCAGTACGTCGCAGGACTGTAATGCCTCTCTGAATTCAGGGCGGTGGTTTGACATGGGCACAGTAGCAGATATGAAAGGGCCAGTGTGGACGTACTCCCCCGCCTGCAGGAAACCTGGCACCTCTACTTCCACTCTACACATGTGTTCCCTTGCCATCATGGCGACCACACCTATATACCCGAGGGACCTAGCCATTCTGGATACTTCGCGGTGCCTCATGCAAAGTATGTTAGGGACCTCTGTAGTGGACCTGCCGATACTACCTTCAGACTGCGGAAGGCCCGCTCTCACCATTAGTACAGGACAGGTGTACATAGTGGACTTGTACGAGGATGTGGCTATGCTTATCACTGTCCTGTACATATTCTCTCCTATTACGTAAGTTTTGTAGTAAGGCAATGCCCGGCCTACAGTTTTCCTGGTGCATCTTACCTGCTCTACTTGCAAGTCATCGTCAGCATCCTTGCGTTCTACCGATATAGGAGTGCGGCATGGCATATGAGGGCTAGGCTCCATCTCTGCATATGGATCGTCGCGGTACATATAGTTCACTGTTTCGGTGTGTAGTCGTGCTCTCCCTGCAAAGCACTTACATTCTTCTCCCCTCACGCATACTCCACTGGAATAGTAGCTTCTCCAGCCAGAGTCGTACATCGCATCGTTTATCCTCTCGTCGTGTACCATTGGACTGCTCTCTCTGGATCCTCTCTCTGATACGTTTGATATGCGGGCCTCTAGGGTGGGTAAAGTGGAGAAAGAGACGACAGATTCAGATCGTCTCCGTCTCCCACGTGTCTCTTCCATGATGCTAATTGGCAGAGTTGTAGTAGCAACGCCGTTGCGTCGTGCACGTTATACTCACACAACATGGAAGCATACACCTCCTTTTCCGCGCACGCTACCCTACCTTCCACGCTACGAAAGTACCCGATAAGAGATCTATTCGAAAGATATGCCGCAGAGGGTGGGATATGTTGGGCTCCAGCAGACCCTCCAGAGATGAGCCACCACCAGGAGAACGGTGAGATAAGCTGCATAGCCAGGACAGAACATGTGCTGGGAATCCCGGGGGAGGAAATATACATAGGGATGGAGGTATCGCAAGTGCCAGATCTTCGATGTATGATAGATGTTGTATGTGAGTGGCTAGAGCTGACGGTGTCCAGAGGCTACCTTTGGTGCCCTGTAGAGTGCGTGAGGTACGACAGGAGAAGATCGGGGGAGTGGACGCAGAGGGGGGTGATACTGGATGATCAGAGTTCCTCGATTCTGAACAAAGTACGAGGCGCGGCGTTGTCTCCTTTGTGTGTGTCAGTGGTACACAGTGCAGCAGAGTCGGCGTACAGAGGCTCCCCTGAATTCGAGAGCATGTATCCGTATCCACGTACTACGGTACCATCTACTGGAATACTCGGAACGTCCCACAACAACAGTTTCATAGACATGTCACCGTTCGAGAAGGAGAAGGTACCGGACACCGAAAGTAGGGAATTCCGCGACGAATACGTGGGCTTCATATGTGCATCCCACACATCACACTCGTACGAGGCTGGAAGGTCAAGGAGAGTGACGGAGGACATAGAAGTCAGGCTATTGACTACATCCACAGTGCAACAGGTACGGATGTTAGAGAATAGAGATGTGGACGCGGCGACCAAAGAATGGACCGTATTCTGCTGCGGCAAGTACTGTCTCGTGGGCCGCGAAAGCGTGGACCAAATATGCATACTTCATCGGCTACAGTCCATATATAGGGACCCGGGATACGGAGTGTACATAAGGTCTGCTCTGAAGTTGTGCGTAATCTGCATAGCCCCCGGGGTCTTGTCGAAGAGGTGTAGCAACTTCATGTGGGCCGACAACTGCAACGTGTACAAGTCCGACAAACTCCAGTTCTCGGTCAAGCCTCGCATAGACACATCGGGCCCTGACTTCCATAGGAGTTGTCTCTCAGGACACTACTCTCACATTCCATTCGTAGAGGCCAATGCTGCGGTCAGGACTTCCATATGCTCCGCCCAAATTCTGCAGGCTGTATGCATGCCTCAGTGCCCCGCCACGGCGTCAGTGTCTCCCTGCTATGTCTTTAGCCCCTTGGTCACTACCCCACACTATAATAGGGTGATGGTGCTCCAGGAAGAGCATATGGATCTCGCCAGCTACCTCCCCAGAGAAAACGTGTGCGTTCTGTACCACAACCTGCCCCTCAACTATGAGGACGCAGTGGTCGTGTCTAAGAGGTACGTAGAGAACGGCGGGTTCTCCACGATGTCCATGTGCAGATACTCCCTTCCTGCCACAGATTACGTACCTCCTGTAGGGTCGGCTGTGTGTTCGGTACTGTCCAAGTGGTGGAAGTCAGGCTGCCAGAGGTATTGCACGCACAAGCGTACGAAGGAGGGTGTACGATCTGTCCTCTCACCCTTTGGCGTACCTACTGGTGTGGTGCACTCGAAACGCACGCTCTCTACAGGACAGCAAAGCATACAGGTGCGAAGCTATGCCTCTTATCAAGTGGGGGACAAGCTCTCCACTGGACACGGGCAAAAGGATGTAGCCAGTGTCCTTCTACCGCCTGAAGATATGCCCATATGCCACACAGACTTGGATAAGCCCGTGTCACAACGTAGGAACATCATATGTGAAGTCGTGATAGCGGTGGGATCTATAGTCAGCAGACAGACCGTAGGTCAGATATACGAGTCTGGTGCCGGTATAGAGAGACTGGAGGACCCCGGCATCCCCAGGGTGGTGCTTCCGGACGAAGTCAGAGGTATCGGCCTTGAGGTGGAGGTGTCGGACGGCAGGACTGGGAAAAGATATAGGACCGCGGTGAAGCCAAGGGGAAAAGAAGATGCTCTACCCTTCCTGAAGAATACCGTGGCCACTGTAGGGTACGTCAGGATGTTCAATCAATCTCAGATGACAAGAGAGAGGCACTTCACGTCTCACAGATCTATGAGCAGTAACACCTTGCGCACACCGGTGAGAAGGTCTCAGGGAGGAGCTGTCAGAGTGGGAGAGATGGAGGTGCAGGCCGCCGTGGCTGCGGGTCTGTCGAACTGTGTGGAGGAGCTCAGAAGAAGGGGGGACGAGGTGATCATCTTGGTATGTGTGGAGTGCCAGCGTCTGAAGCTACTACATTGCTGCACCAACTCTCGTGAGTACGTGGAGGTCACTCTGCCGTATGATGTAATAGTTCTCGATTGCGTCAACAAGATAGTGCACAACATGTCGTTCCGGTATTCAGTGATTCCCGATACGTAAAGTTGACGGAGTTTTAAAATGTATCCTCCTCGAACCTTCCTTGAAAATTCTCTATGCTACGTACCTTGGAGCATATGTCGTACACATCGTCTTGCAGTTGACCTGGAGGTAGGAGTGTGTAGGACAGTCCGTGTGACACGCTACAGAAAGTCCTGTAGTCCTGAAGCACTGTATAAGGCTCTGTGTACACTTCGTCCCTGCCCCAGGACACGCTACAGAAAGTCCTGTAGTCCTGAAGCACTGTATAAGGCTCTGTGTACACTTCGTCCCTGCCCCAGGACACGCTACACGTACATGGTGTGGTCCTTCTCATCTTCACCCCTAGAGAGTTGACAAGGTACTCTCCTACGCCAACAGAATCGTATGGGTACATACACCCGGTCAGAGGCAACCCCCATCTTCCACATATGTCGTATAGTTCCGTCGTCACGTGTTGTGCGCTGAAGAAGGCACAACAGAACGCCACCTCTTCCTTCAGGAGATTCATCACTGCCTCAGACTGCAACAACTGTCGGAGAGAGAGGTTCACTACAGAGTATGTGACAGCTCCAGACTTCAGCGGCTTCACGATGGACAGCACCTCATCTGCTTCAGTGATTATACACTTGCATCCTGTCCTGCTGGATATCATACGGCACCTTGAGGCATCGGGTTCTAGCAGTATGTACGAGACCCCTATGTCGGGTCGAAACGTATCTATACATTGCCCTGTTCCGGTACCTATGTCCAGGACTATCTTTCTGGTACCCCTGCACGTCAAGGCGCGTTCGAACAGGGAGCGCCTCAGAGAGTCACACCACATCAGTACCTCCCTTCGCTGGGCCTCCTCGTCCCTTGTCACGGTGTCGAATGAAGAGAGTATCGACAGGACCGCAGCAGAGCTGTTAGCAGAGGATTTGTCCTGCCTGACGAATGCTGTGCTCACTCTACAAGCCTCACCGCTTACTAGCCGCAGTCTGGCCTCCACTATGCTCCCCACGCTAACTCCAGGCGGAAGCTTGAAGG
Source organism: Podosphaera aphanis (assembly GCA_022627015.2). Classification (NCBI taxonomy): domain Eukaryota; kingdom Fungi; phylum Ascomycota; class Leotiomycetes; order Helotiales; family Erysiphaceae; genus Podosphaera; species Podosphaera aphanis. The sequence continues at coordinate 16,311 of JAKRRZ010000050.1, forward strand.
AGGAGAATACACGCTCTTCATTGGATGTGACGAGCTGGAGGGTATCGTCTACCTTGAGCTCTATGGACTTCTCCTCCTTCATCTTCCTGGAAGTGGTGGTACCAGGCCACAGAGCTATCACTCCGTCTGTGGGACACTCCCACTTCTGAGATAAAGCCTCTGCCTCGCTTAGGGTGGTTAGGTACGGCCTCATTATGGTGAAACTGTGCCTTATCTTGGCCTCCAGACGTGCGTGCTCCTTTAGGGCCCACCTGTAGTCTCTGCTACGAGGAGCTAGGTTTCCGTCTGAGTCTGTCAGCATGTCTATGACATAGATTCCGTTGGTCACGGTATTCTCAGCGTCGACTACTACCACAGCTACAGAGCCGCTGCGTTTGCTGAGTACCCGCATTCCCACGTGACATCCATCCTTCTGCCTCGAGAACACATGCATTATGCCACTATAGTACAACACATAGACTCTCTCTCCGTCTATTTTGGGGGTGTATACGCTACCCTCCTTCTGTATCCGTCTCGAGTCCCATGCCCGAGGACTGAGGTTGTTTATGTGTCCCATATATTCCCTCGACAGGAAATGTGCTATCGGCTTAACGGTCAGTCCGATGCGCGTCAGCGAAAGCATTTCGGCCTCTACGAAGTCTAGGGTGGGGCCAGATATTCCTCTCATCACCCTATAGCCAGTATCGCCTGCGGGGCTACAGTATACATAGTACACATCCTTGGGAGAGGGACTTATAGTGAATATTGCGCCGTCAGCTGCCGTACTGGACAGCATCTGCTCGTCCGGCACAACGTACGCATCGTACTCTCTCACCCTGACTGCTGGGGACATGACTACGGTGTTCTTCAGGACACACATAGTCCCCGAAATTGGGCCACGTTTATACAGCTTCCCTGGCACTATACCTATCCTAGTCTGGCATCGTACTCTCCCTGCCCTGAACAAGTTAGGGGCAGGTGCACCGTCTTTGTGCTCAACGTCTTCTACGTCTATCTCCAGCACTGTGACTGTCTTGTCTTTCCTGCTTCCACACATTGTATGGTTTGCCTTGGGCTCGGGCTCCACAAATCGAGGGTACGAAACGTAGCTATCGCTCGCTGGGGGCAGTACACTTATTTTGGCGGCATCCATGGGGCAGTTGCTACATGACCATACTACGGTGTGTGGCTCATCCGCGGCCCTCATTTGGTGATGGGATTCCTTCACTCCAGCACCGCAAGACTTGCATATCCTTTGAACAGGCATCATTTTTCTCGTCACAAATAGACAATGGTACACGCTGCAACGGTGTTGCTTTGATGCACCACAGAACACAGTATCTTCTAGGCAACACTTACTCACACGGTGCAAAGCTTCAGCCTGAGAAAGACTCGAGACAACATGGAACTTCCATACCCTTGCGTATACCCTGTACTGGCAGAGCTGTCATGCTTCGATGTGAACAGACTATGCACGTCGGGACTGTTTGTAGGGAGAGATTTCAGGGCAGCTATGGAGGACCGTCTGAACCTCGCCAAGTTCTTAGGACCGTACTTCTCCGAGGCGCGCGCTATATCCGGCGTAATGGAGCGCTTTCCAGAGTGTACTGTTATGGGACATCTGGCCAGTTGCTTTGCGTACCCATCCGCCATATTCCCCATGGAAACATCATATACGACAGAATTTGTAACTCCTAGGATACACACAGGTCTAAGTAAAGCCCTGGAGGAAATAGGAATCACATTCCCTACAGTCTGCTACCCCCGCCAGGCCTATCACGTCACGTTCGGAATGGCCATAAGAGGTATCCCCCCAGATGAGAGTCAGTTCCGGTTCCTCAAACATACAGATGTCGAAGCCTACTACTACGCCGTGAACGGTAGGTCGGTACACACACCCCACGTGGACTATGTGATGGAGGGGGCTAACATAGAGGAGGGCTGTCGGTTGTACCAGGGCTATAAGAGGTACTTTCCGGAAGCGTACGATCACCCTGACTTCTGTGTAGGAGTGATGCTACAGGGAGGGTATGCGAGAGTGGCACTGACTATACGAGACCCGTGCGTGGAGTATTGCGAGAAGAAGAATGGATCGAACATGGATACATGCAAGTTTACGTGGAGCTAGCCTTACGTAGTTTTAAAATTCGTTCCTCCTCTCATAGTACAGTCCAGATATACCACAGCCAGTAGACCACCAGTTGGTAGACTATGCCCTACCGATGATATCTACGTGCCTCGACCACCTATAGGGGCGTGTCTTGTTGATGTTTCGTTTGTAGTGGTGTGGCTGACTTGGCTGACTTGGTTCGCTTGGTTGGATTGGTTGGCTTTTGGGTGTCGTGTGTGTTTGTGGTGCCGTTTGTTGCGTGGTGTTGATCCCGACTGGCTAGACCCTATCATGACACTGCCTGGCTCCAGACAGTGGAAGCTTATAGACACAGCGCTGATACAGTCCGGGCTGGTCGTAGAACTCTGTGGAGACAGAATGATGTATATGGACGTATAGAATCGTTGGGTGTCTCTAGCATCTAGGGAGGCATCGCTGCGAGTGTCACAGCTAGTAGGTAATGACAACGTGAGTGTGAACTATACCACGGCGTACTTGCCGTACTATTCCAAGCTGAAGAAAGCATCATCTATGAACTCCTTCGGGGACACTCCAGTAAGTACTTGCGTTGGTACGAAGAGGCTAGCTATAGAGTTCATAAGAGAGGATAGAAGACTCAACTTCTACTCCTGTACGCCATATCCTGTAAGGAGGACAAAGGAAGGGATTCCTAACAAGATATTCGATCTATGCTACAAACCCACAAGTCATGTGACCATACCTACTAGCTTCAAGTACCCTGGCGTGGCTACCATATCTGAGTTTCTGAAGCCACTGTTCCCAAGCGTACAGGGCATGACCACCTACATGTGGCTGATAGGCAATTGTGTGAGGGATCCTGTAGCCAGGCCTAGGTGTTAGGAATACTATAGTGCCTCGATGCAGCATCTGCTGCACCGAGTACTGGTAAAGCAGAATTTATTCTCTGTTAAAAGAATATAATAATTCTAAACTTTATATTTCCAATATTTGCGGACACTTAGATTATCCAATCCATTTCTAGAAAGGCTAATTAGCATCTTTAAACCCGAAGGTCGCTGGAAACCGTCAAAAAGGGAAAAATTAATTATTCAATTTTACACGAAGATTAGAGATACTGAGATATACATTCCCGGAGAGATTTTGCCTGAGAGAATAGTGATACAGTACCCATTTCTACAGGTTGAATTTTGTTGAGAAACAACTGTAAAACCTGACACAAGTCACCTGTTTGATTGAAGAAGAAAGATATATTAGAACTTTTGGCGTACTTTGGATGATAATGTTAATGCGGTTAACTTTAGAGAGAACAAAAGATATGAGAGGGGATGAGTTGCTGTGAAGATAATCTAGAGAGATTACCTCCAATAGGTTTGATAGCTAAGCCCCTGTTAAATATTAGAGCCTGACTCTTTTGAACATGATGCTAATCGTGACAGCGACAAAAAAGGATCGAGGGGGGGAAAATACTGGCATGTGGGCGCAATTCCTGATGGGAAATTAACGACTTGCCACGTGATACCTCTGTAACAGAGTAATATTAAATATTGGAACCTCTGAGAATTGATAAATTAGCCTATTCGTATTTTTCCCCAGCACCCTCCCTTCTCTGCTTAACTCACATAACTCATCATCGATAGGTTTTATAGACGATACCAACTTACTCACATGGTCAGATTCTACCGTAGAAAACTGCCGAACTCTTGAAAAGCTACACAAGACATGCGAAGGGTGGGCCAAAAAACATGGAGCCAGATTTGCCCCCGAAAAGTACCAACTAATCCACTCTTCCAGGAAGACCAGGAGGCATAACCTCCAAGCAACTTTACAAATCCAAGGACACGAAACACAACCAAAGCCATCAATCCGCATTCTTAGGATTCACTAAGACCCTAGGTTCAATTGGGGAGCCCACATGAAGAGAGCCCAGCAAAGAGCAGAGACCCAACCACAGTCAATCACGAGACGGACCTATTCAACCTGGGGGGCAAACTTCAGCAAGGCTAGAGTGTTATACTCAGCTAGAGTCAGGCCAACAATAACTTACGGCAGTCAGATATGGGCACATAACGGCCAAAATGGGAAAATTCCAGAAAGAATTCTAAAGCCCCTCAGAACAATCCAAACTAGATGCCTAAGGTCGGTAACCGGTGCATACAAATCGAGAAGCGCCAGGGTTCTAGAACACGAGACCTCGATCCTACCAATAGAAATATACCTGAAATATAGAACCAAATATTAATGAGGAAAAATAAAAATAAACACAAATCTATGTATTCACACGCAGGATAGGAGGGAAGAATAATGTGTAGAGGGGTTCTATCCTGTGTGACTTTGTTGGTTTTTTCCTTTCTTTTTCCTTTTTTGTTTCCTTTGGAGTTAGCAGGGTCACTAATAAAGTTATGAGCTAGAATGACCTGGGCAGGGGAGAGATGGAATTGAATTTTGGGTCAAGTAGGCAACTGCATTGCGATTATATTATTTAATAATTTTTAGATCTATTGTCATAGCTTTTAGGCTGAATACAAAATGATTTAAAAAAAAAAAAATATAGAAGAGTCCAACACACTGGTCTGACTCAGGAAACCCCGGCACAGCTAGCGATTGATGCTGCCTGCAGAAAAATCAGGATGGGTAACCATAGTGCCCAAAGCACCAAAGGTAGGATAAATACTTCAAGAAATAGAGACTTGGAAAGATGGAACCAGCTGTGCGTGGGAGTACAGTCCAAAGAGGACCAGAAAGCCATGTTGAAAGTAGCGGCGTTCCAAGAGTGGGCGAGCTCGTGGGAGGGCCAAGGCCGGAGATAGAACCCTGAACAAAGAGCATCAGCGGACCCGGAAATTTGGAGAGCAGGTAGGTTCTACAAAGATAAAAACACAGGATTCACCAAATTGAGCTTTAGGGGAACCCCATTGCTTATCCACAAACGCCTGAATAGGGCCCAAAGTAGCGTTGCTACACAAATAAGGAGTGAGCACATTGGGCTCAAATCGTATTTATATAAAAGGAGAGTCCCAGGAGTCGAATCCCCGAGATGCCAGTGCGGATACCCATCCCAGAATCCAAAACACATGATTATGTGCTGCCCCAGCTGGGCCAAAGGACGATCAGAAGTGATGAGGAAAGCAAAGAATCAGTCTTTCACAGTAATGATGCAAAGCCCGGAAGATGTATCCCGGATAACAGAACGGATAATCAAAGAAGGATGGCTAGAACAATTCCGACTCGCGAGAGACGTCGAAAAGCTACTCAAAGAAAGAGAAGATGCGTCAAAGGTTATAAGACTTAAAGATAAGGTGGATATCGCACATGGCTGAACAGAGAGAGTGCACTTACCAAAGACCTCCCAGTATGAACTGAAGAAACCAACTAGACAGGTTAGGGGGTTTTCACCGAAAGGTTTCCTCCGATGTACATAAGAAGTTGATAGATTCCTGCATGGGCCACTAAAGGCGCCAAACCAAGTCAATGAAATCAAATTCAAATTGATAAATTAGATTAAATAATTCAATTAACCCGATTTGGCGACTTGAAGCCCATGCAGGTGTTTACGGAAAATACGTATTCTTTTGTAGAACGACTCATGTTGACGTTTGAAACACTCGTAACTAGAATTCATTTGCAGATACCACTACGAGGACTACGCCTCACGGACAAGCAACTTCTACCGTGAATACCCACCCCAGGGAAAAGCGTGACAACCCTATGGTTATCTGAACTTGCTTTCGACATTCTGCGGAGACACTCTCACCGCGAGAGAGTATGGTATAAGGGTCTTGATGGAATCGAATCAGCTTTCTCTTGAATCAAGTGGACCATGAGTCCAAATTACCTAGGCCTTAACAGGGAGGGCCCAGACGTTATACCATTGCACCATGTAACCCTCAGAGAATTGCTAGTTTCATTAACTATTGCGTTGAACTCTATTAGACTGGCACTTGCCCAGCAGGAGACAAAACTTCGAGGCGCTCCGCAGACTTACAACATCTGTTTATACTAGACCTCGAGTCGTGGAATGACTCTTCGCAAGACCTCATATTTAGGACACCGAAAGTGCATGAAATCGTAGAACCAGTATTGTTGATAATTATGCATTTTAGTGCTGTTTACATCAACTTTTACCCTGTGTAACCAGTTCAACTGTCGTACGAACTAGACTGTATATGGCAGACATAGGTAAGTTCAAGTCGAAATGTAGGTATTATTTTGTGTTATACAAACAAAAAATCAATCAGTGTCAGAATTCTCGTCTTCTAAAGGCAATACTTCCACGTTAAGTGATATAGGTCGCGATGGTGTGCGGAGTTCACCGAACAATATACGGAGTTAGTGTAGGCTTGGCTACAGGCTAACAAGGATTATAGCCCGAACAGGGCAATCGCCCACTGAATACACCTGCACGCGTCAGAACTGCGCCAGGTGCCTTTACTCCCGTCAATCGGCGTTAAGTAAGTGGCTGTCTATTCTAGCCACTCCGAGCCATGCTAATGATGTACAGAACATCATCGATGTCCCCGAAAACGACGAAGAGGAGGTGCAGCAGCTGATATCTCTCGGCTATCGTGCTGCAACTCGAGGGCTGCAGAGCCTTGAGACTGCCGGAGCTGCGGCACCTCCTCTCCCTTCTCCGAACATGAGCGACGACGACGACGATGTTTCTAGTGGTGGAACAGCGGCAGGGGCGCGTCCTTCCTACGTTGCGAAAAGGAAGGATGGCGAGCACAAATCTTCAGTTATGGCGATACTCGACGATCCTGTGAGAATCCGTCACCTCATCGACCAAAGTTGCGAACTCTGCAACAGCGAGAGGATCATTTGCTCCTAGGGCCCCGAGGAAAATGTGCTCGCTGCGCTGCAGGGGAAATCTCCAGAGTCAACTGTGGTACGAAAACACGACCTGGAGCTGCGACAGTAGTTCCACCACCATTTGTGACCAAGAGCAATCAGGTGGTGAAACGTCCGGTGCTCATAGTGGAGGCACCCGCCACTGGTAGAGCAGTTCGTCCAAAGCGCCGTAAAACACGCTCGACAACAGCAGGCGTCCTAGACACCCTCGAGCACGACTGGAAACCTAGATTGCTCACTGGTCTACAGAGAGTACCCATCTCTATCTCCCTGGTCGGCGCCATCGTGTCTAAATATAGGTAAGCGAATCTCCGGATAGGGTTCGTGAACTCGTGAACTCGAATGACCCAAATGGCGACGAGGAGCTCTACGAGACAGTTTCCTCTGACGTCGGTCCTCCATCCCCCGACCAAGCAGGCCAGGCGCTGCTTGTGTTGACTAGATTAATGCTGGAGATTCGACGGGCCAACGCAAAGCCTGTGGACCGAGTCGAAGAACTCGTTGCTGAGGTGGAGGAGCTACGAGCTCCGCTGAGAGAGGATAACTCTAGCACGACAAAGTGATCCGAGGCCAAGGAGCATCAAGGAGCATCAAGGTAGGAGAGGGATGGGGGTGTCGTCAGTTCGGTGGCTGCTGCTAGAGCAAACGCTCTAAGATGTATTTCTAAATATTCTCAATAGTCAATGGCACTAAGGCTATGGCTTTCTTCATTGCAATATGTCCTCCATATATGCGCTGTACGTTTTCGCATGTAATGATCATCACATAGTTCTCAAACATACCGACAACACATTTGCTGATCTCGGAGCTGTCGAAGGGAGATCGTATTTCCGTCAGTTCGTATCTTGAATGCAGCTAAGGACTTCTCTCTTTTACAGCGGCTGCACTAGTTTTTAATGAAAATAGATGGCATTTGATCGCGGTCTACACGACCTAGTAGGCAGATGGTACTGGTAGCTCGCAGACGTCGATGTGGTAATACGGATCAATCACGGTAGACCGCATCAGATTACACAGTCAGCTTGTTCACGTGATCGACCTTTTTCGACCAATCAGAAGCACGAATTTAACCGAATTTAACCTTGTTATCCCCTTTTTTTTAGTTCCCCAATATAGAACTTCAGCTTATAGACCGCGTAGCGATCTAATCACATAGCCTGGACCTATTGTTACGGGTTCAACCCTTGAGGGATACTGGCTGCGCCAGTACTGCATAGATATCCTATACGAGTCCGTATTTTGTAATACGATAAGCGAGATGACTTCAGAATACGACAGTTAAGCGAGATAAAACCTCGGATGAGGACTCGGGAGGTTTAGTTGACGGAAGGCACAGAGAACTCGTCACAAGAAAGGACCAAGCTCTGAGTACGGATAAACGCAGATCCAAACAGTTTATTTATCAAGTAGAAGTGCTCTCCGCATTCTTTTCCTAGATGTAGATAATTCACTGTATTTGTTTGGACTTGCTCTGTTGTAATCAACATCGACTGATCCGTCAACACCTACTGGTAGATACGTGAAAGCACAATCCCATCTTTGCTAATCGAGTGCAGTGATGAAGAAAACAGCTCAGGAAAGTGTATCGGAATGAATTATAAGTTTAGGATAGCAGTACAGAAAGAACTACGGGGTTAATCTGAAATTTCTATTTATATTGCCATTTGATCATTGTTAAGTGGTTTGGTTTTCTGATTGAAGTGGTCCAGTCCCGATTTGGCCGTATTGATTTAGCGGTGGCCGAGTCATTTTATGTAATTTTATCAGCAATCGTCGTGACTATATCACTGTAAGAATAAAGACCTTTCATATGCATAATAGTTATTCATTATTATGGGTGTTCTAAATTTACCACTTTTATGTATTTATTTGCATAAATACATTACTATAACATAATTCTTATGTTAGAAACATGAAGAACATAATGAACATAAATATTATGTATGTATATTATGATTATGTAATAGATGTACAAAGCATAAAATATATGCATATATAAATAGTAATGTTCTATTTATAACTATGATTATTCTAATCCTTGTTGCTACTCTTTTCCAAGATAGTACATAAATTGTACATTGGTTTTTAATGAGGGCAACAGCGATAAGATGATATCACTGGATAAACATAATTGTTGTGAATGGTACACATGTAGGAGTAGTAATCACGCATACACGTACCGCGAATGTATAGATGCATGAAACAACCATGATTACCAAGTCGACAGGACTGACTAGTATCTATCGTGTTGCATAGATTGAATCTAGTGATGATAGTCATGTGAGATGAGTCGCATAAGACAGCAAACCTCATTGCATGATGAGGATGAGATTGAGTGCACAACTCGATGGATTAACAGCATGAAGAGCGACTCAGCCTGTGGAAAAGACTAAGTGTGATAATAGAATGAGGGTACTGAGATTTGTGTATATAATAAGGATACTTCGGGTCGGATGGTGGTGTGGTACACCGTCCGGGCCATTCTCCCAAGTAGAGTCTGGGTAGCCGAGGCACATGCCCCACTTGAGAGAGGAGAAAGCTGGTTCGAATCCAGCAAGACCCTGCCCTCACACCACATTTCTCGTCTGGTCATGTATGTGACGATGTTGAAGGCACACATGACAGCCGTGGGTGGCTGAAATGCGTTCCTACGGCAGACATGTACGGTCGAGGGTAGAAAGGGCTGTAAGGTGCCCGACTTCGAGATATGTCTTCAAATGATGTTCGGGTGTGGCTGGCCCTCATGTCATGTTGAGACATCGCTCCATGTACCGCCCCAAGGTCATTCGTGTCATAGCCCTAAGGCTGCATGCACAAGAATGATTAAAAAAAAAGAGGATACTTCAATCTTCAAAAGAAGAGAAAATAACAAAAAAACATTGTCATCTAACTTTACTGAACCCATCTTACCTTATCTTACTATTTATCTCTATCTCATCTATCGCATATCTATCTTATCCACCATCACCTTCCTCATACTTATCAATCCAACAATACTTGTTATTCAGATAAGTTATACGCACTCTCCTTATCCTATTTCGGAACTTGTTGTTTTCCTTTCCTCTATTACCTGTATATTCCTAGCTTCTCCCGCTCATAGCCTTTTTACAATCACATTACTCGACCACTTTATATGGCCAAATCGAGACCCAATCATTTCAAATAGAAAAATGAGGCACTTTATAAAGATCAAATGACAAAACAAATAGAAATTTGAAATCTCAAGATGTTTAAAGTATGAATTATTGCTTAAAAGTAGTCTCGAAGGAAGGTGGTGGGAAGTTGTGGCTCTGAAGGTCAAAAAGTGATTTTTCAGAATTCAATTTTGGCAACTTTGCGAACTTCTAGCTCGCGCAATAAGCCTTATCATGATGCGAAAGCTTGTTAGAAGCCTTAAGTTGTATCTCATTAATCATATGAACAGAATTTAAACCCAATCTACACTGTTGTGGTTGAGTTATTTTAATTGGCGCATCAAGTGTCAAAAACATTTGTAGATTACTGTCCCTCACCTAATAGCATAGCGATTAGGTGTGCTGGGGCTGAGACCAGCCGAATAATTAGCAGGGACCATCATGAAAGTCCCCTAGAGCGGGATCATTAATACTATCTCCCACAAGCATAGTTTGAAAACTTTAAATCTCAAAGCTGAAAAGATGGATTTATCGGGCTGGATGCAGAAAAAACAAAGATGAGCAAAAGTCCCGTATGATTTTGCATATTGGTGGGTGGGTGATATTTACAAAACCTTGACTGCTTGTGCGTTGAGTGCCTCATTTGTGGCGTGGCCAGGCGAGAAGAGCTGTGGCGTTTGGCGTCGAATGGCCTACCCTTACCAGACCCCTGCTTAAAACTCAAAGTCTTGTGAATACTACCCGCCCATCAGCACTCAACGGCGTACAACACTTTCTCCCAGCTGCATGGATGCTTTTTCTGCAAGCCTCCACAACGTAGCCTGGCAAAATCCATTTTTTGAAGTTTGAAAATTTAAAGTTTTCGAACTATGCTTGGAGGAGATAGTAGTCCCACCGGGGTAAAGGTTGTTGAACCTTAAAATGTCGATTATACAGGCATCTTCCAAAGCATAAATCGCTTAATACTCCTAAGACGTACATGTACTAGTTTAACTGACTTCTTTTCCCACTGTGCCCAATCCTCAGTCGCTCCAATAATTAATCCGCGATACAGTCGCGACACAGTCGCCCTACGATATCGAAGACAACAAGTTTCCACCAACTCCATCTAAAATATTTAGAGAAAGAGAATTGCGGATCTACAGAATCATCAAGTTTAAGGATCTCGCCGCCAACATCAGTCGCGACATCGAATAGCCGCCTTCCAAACTCACAAGGAGATCGGACTTTCACTTCAAGCGATTGCAAACCAACTCGGCTCCTCAATAGAACGATCATAGTACTCCTTCAATTATTGTCATCTTGCATATACTAGAATTCCAAGGTACTCTCCATTATTGAGCAGCACTCAAGTTGATGAACAAGGACGTTACATTTTCGAGATGGATACTGCACATCCTGGAAGTGGCGATCAACCAGTTCTTTAAAGTGGAACTGTCGAGAAGAAGTCACCCGAAAAGACTCAACACAATAAGATACAGAGGTTGGATCTCCCCATATCAGGCTTTGTTGAGCGCCGCGATAAAATTAAGCAAGATAGAGGGAGTTTATAAGATATATTCAGCCCTGGATAAAATATGGTTTAACTTAAATATATAGAATATCAGCTAGTTTTTGTCTGCTAATCTCTTCTGTAGAAACTAGCAGCTCCATCCAATTGGTGCTGCAAGTAGAAATGAATAAGGTTTTAGAACATTATCCCGCCAAGGAATTCTTCCATACAAATAAGCTTCTGCTGCGAGAGTCATTCCTAAGTTGGGTAAAGCGTGGCGGGGACTCGTCAAGGGTTTCTGGAAAATCACTCCTAGATCTGGAAGTACATGTAATCTACACTTCAAGTCCTGTCATTTATCCAGGTTAACAAAGTTCACCCCGGTAGGACCGTATAGTGGAGATTTAATCCCCAAGAACAGTTATTTGTTCAATAATCATGCTACACGCACGATAATTAACCATTAGAATTGATGTAAAACGAAAGAAAAAACGTCGAGTACCATTTCGATAATTATCATTTCAGGAATCCAGTCGCTGTAAGATTATACATTTACTATGTACATGTAATAGTTATCGTGGATAGGCGTCCCATTCGAGCAGCCTCAGCTCATTTCGCCTACGTCTTTTCCTTGGCGAAGGATAAGCCAAAATTACGGTAAAATTCTCTGATAGGCTCTGATAATAAATTATCCCTTGGCAAGCAAGCCACCTATTCCCCTTAATTTAGTGTGAACCCCGGACGATGACTCCTCGGACAATTGATTACACTGTCAGTAATTCTGAATAATAAATAGCCGCCCGGGCAATTCGATTTGTTACGATTCATTATTAAATTAATTACATGTAGGTAGAACGTTTTGCTTAATAATAGTGACTGATTTACAAGACGTAATCTCTAAGTTTTAACATAGTGATTTTAGATGAAGGCTGGTTGAATTTCCTGAGCTGACCAATCAACGTCAATAATTTGAATGTTGTCTAATATTATACTGCCAGATCGAGTCTAACCCAGACGCCTTCTTAATGCCAAGAAAGATTCGCAGCCGCCCGCCCCATTAACGCCTGAATTATGAGCCACTTGTGTTTGCCGCCTCGATAAACTCGGGAATCTGGGCCGGCAGATAGCTACATGTATAATCCCTAACTAGGTCGTCACTGGACATCAAAATATGTTAACGATCAATTGGTCAACCACTCCTATGTTTATCTCAAAAATTAATAGTTTAATAAAAAGATGGACAAGACAACTACTGTCAACGGTTCTGTCTCGACGTCTTCGATAACGACTCCAACGACCCCTCCAGCTCAAAGTGCACAAGGAATTACGATACTCACCTTTTTTTCTGCTTTAACTACTTCTCTGATTGTTTTTGCAATTCAGTTGATAGCCTTCTTCTTGTTAAGAAATAAACTGGCAAGAATTTTGTAAGTTATTGCGTGTCTAAATATCAATTACGCATTCTGATAAAGTTAGTAAACCAAAAACATATTTAGTCCCAGAAAAAGAACGAACTGAGCCGCCACCTAGGACTCCTTGGGGATGGCTATTTGCTTTATTTCGATTCAGAGATCGGGAAGTAATTAGAAAATGTGGCCTAGATGCCTACTTTTTCTCGCGTTATCTTCAAACGCTGCTCGTTATCTTTATACCAATGGCAATTGTGATATTACCAATACTTCTCCCGATAAATTACGTTGGTGGTAGAGGCTCCAGTTATCGAGAAGAAGTGGTCAATGCGACGAATGCAACGAATGCAAATGAAACCTCAGCTGCAAACGTGAAAGGGCTTGACACATTGGCTTGGGGAAACATAAGGCCTACGAGAACTCAAAGATACTGGGCACATCTCACCCTTGCCGCTCTTGTGATCATTTGGGTGTGCACAGTATTTTTCTTGGAGCTCCGGGTGTATATAAGGGTTCGACAAGAGCATTTAACGTCAGCTGAGCATCGTCTTAGGGCTTCCGCTACAACAGTTCTCGTCAGCGCTATACCGAGGAAATGGCTGAGCGAAGAATCCCTCACGAGGCTTTATGATGTCTTTCCAGGCGGCATCCGCAATATTTGGATCAATCGAAATTTTGATGACTTATTGGAGAAAATACAACATCGAGAATACATCTACCAGCTACTCGAAGGCGCGGAGACCGAGTTGATTCAATCAGCTAAGAAATCCCAGCGGAAACAAGCAGATAAAGATGCAAAAGAAGCGGCTAAAAAAGCAAAGTACAAGCTCCGAATGACTAATAGAGAAAAGCAACAACGACTTGAGATTGAAAATGCCCAAGCTGTACAGTTGGCCCATAGTGGAGGACAGAGCACCGGAGAACTTCCTCATAGTCTTGACGATGCTTTTGTTGAAGAAGAGAGAAAAGCACGAAGACGATATCATCACCATCCTAGGCGATCTCTGAACTTACCTGGGCTTGTTGCTTTTGGACAAGGTCTAGAGCGCGGACTTGGTACGGTTAGCAAAGCTGGTGAAACGGTGATAGGCGGTGCTCGTTACGTTGGAAGGAACTTGGAAAGCCAACTTGAAACAACTAATGGGTTCATGAGTATCGAAGAATTTCCACTTGGAGACGACAACTACGATCAACGCGGTTGTTTTCGCGGGGAATCTTCTGCCCAAAATGACCGAGAAAATGAAACGAGGAATGAAACTAGCTCACAGGCTACTTCAACAGCCCGATCCGAAATTGCGACAGAGAATCCACTGCAAATTCCAGATATTTACCCTAAAGACCCTAAAGGTGATTCCGTAGATCATATCTCTCGCAACTCGTGGTGGAAGTTTTGGAAACCTCCTACTGGTGGCTACGGAACACCCTATCCTGTGGGGTATGAAGCTCGTAAGAACTTCCCTTTCCCAGAGACAGAGAAAAGAAAAAATAATTTAGAATACTTCAAGAATGAATGCATAGCATATTTTAAAAGTCTTTGTGGCAAATTCCTTCCTTTTCTAGGATTAGAGGAAACACAATCGGAAAAATACCCAGTTGCATACGACCCGGATTTCAAGCAAGATGCTCAAGGAGCAGCGTGGGAGAAATATTTGAAACCTAAAGATCGACCCACTCATAGGCTTCCTCTTTTTAACTGGACACCTCACTGGTTGCCAGGATTGCCGTTAATTAACAAGAAAGTAGATACAATTTATTGGTGCCGAAAGGAATTAGCAAGGCTTAACCTGGAAATTGAAATTGATCAAAAACACCCAGAAAAGTTTCCTTTGATGAATTCTGCGTTCATTCAATTTAACAATCAGGTTGCCGCTCATATGGCTTCTCAGTCTGTTAGCCACCACGTACCCAAACAAATGGCTCCTCGGACAGTGGAAGTTTCGCCCAAAGATGTTTTATGGGAAAATATGTCAATCAAGTGGTGGGAAGCCTGGTTCAGAACCGGTGTTGTTATAGGTGTGGTGATTTCTATGGTGATTCTTTGGGCTTTTCCTGTCGCTTGGACCGCATCCTTGGCCCAGATGTCAACCCTAATTGATAAATACTCTTTTCTACATTGGGTGAGAAAAATTCCGATGGATGTAGTTCAGGCAATCTCTGGTGTACTTCCTGCCATTGTTCTCGGAGTATTATTGATATTGGTGCCAATGATTCTCAAATATTTGGCCTTCTTACAAGGAGCACAAACAGGAACCGAACAGCAAGGCTCAGTACAAATATATTATTTCGTTTTTCTGTTCGTTCAGGTTTTCCTTGTTGTCTCAATCTCTGGTGGTGCTTTGGCCGCGCTTGGATCTGCCACCAACATCACGGCTATTCCTGACACTCTCGCAACCCAGCTTCCCAAAGCAGCAAACTATTTCTTTTCTTACATGATACTCCAAGCCCTCTCAACGAGCTCCGGTGGTCTCCTACAAATTGTTACGCTCCTCCAGTGGTACATTTGGCCTAAAATAGTCGATAAAACTGCCCGGGATAAATGGACTCGCAACACAACACTACCATCCGTTACATGGGGCACTAAATTCCCCATATACACGAACTTTGCATGTATTGCATTGATCTACAGTATTGTAGCGCCGTTGATTATCGTTTTTGCGATTATCACATTTTCTATGCTTTGGGTTGCACAACGCTACAACATACTTTATGTATCACGCTTTCAACTTGATACTGGAGGTTTATTATACCCACGAGCCATAAATCAGACCTTTACTGGGCTTTACATAATGGAGCTTTGTCTCGTGGGCCTGTTCTTCCTAGTTCGTGATGAACGCGGTAACCAAGCATGTGTCTCACAAGCAATCATTATGATTGTTTTTATTTTCCTTACGGCTATCTATCAAGTCTTGCTGAATAAGTCATTTGGTCCTCTATTACATCATCTACCAATCACGTTCGAGAAAGATGCTATTTTACGCGATGAAATGTTCAAAAGAGAACAAGCCCGGCGCCTCGGTCTTGTTGATGAAGAAAGTAACCACAACCTAACACGCGATGACGCCGCTATCCGAGTAAAAGATACTCACACAAATAATAGAACCAAATCAAAAACCATTCATGGAGCGGGATTATGCCCCATTAAAACAGGACGAAACTTAAAATCCACATTTTCCACATGTTACAGAAATGACGATATTGAAGAACAGGCCGAAGATAATGCTGCTCTAAATAGTGAAACCATAAATAATGTCCCCGACGAACGTCAGCGGCAACGTAAGCGTTACCGTACCTTGGAAGCTCAGCGAAGAATCGGCGATGCGCTTTATGGTGGCTATAACCATGATATCGAAGATTTAACCCCCGAACAGAGAGATTTGCTTGTGAAACATGCTTTTCAGCATTCCGCTTTACGAGCTCGTCGACCTACCGTATGGATTCCTCGTGATGATATTGGAGTTAGCGATGATGAAATAAAACGGACTCGGGAATTTGCAGGGCGTAACATTTGGATTAGTAACGTTGGTGCCGCTCTTGATGGAAAATCTCGAGTAGTGTATGGGAGGAATCCACCCGATTTTTCTGAAGTGGATCTTATCAACCTCTAAAACAATGCTTTTCACTTGGTCCGCGAGACATTGATTTTTGATATGGAGTTTTTGGAATGGTATAACGGTGGAACGGTAGGGTAGGGCTTCAGGACGGCGTTAAAACATTGTGAGATAAAAAGTCTTTAAGTTTGGGAGGCATGAAAAAACTTTGGAAGACACGACCTGATGAATACTCGTCATTTTATTATGTATAATGTTTCAACTGGCGTTGTGGAGGAGCAAATTAGGTATCCCTATGAGCAACGTTTAGATTTAATACGAGATTGGGTTTCAAACCCAATTGGTATGTGTTTGATATTTGACAAACTAAGAATCCTCGGGCCAAATACATTTACATCGGACTAATAATTTCCCCTTAAACATCGGACCAAACCATTAATTTTGGGATGACACCAACCTTATACACCCGAAGCCTCGGGCCAAGGCCGGAAGTTGGTGAGCTAGCCACGAAGAGCCAAAGTACAGACATCATGGTACCCTTTTGCTTTCTCGCCTACCCCTCCCCACAAACCGACTCACGGCGCACACTCTGAGGCCGGGTCGCGAAACATCGTTCATGTACCTACGGGACCGAGGGCTGCGGCGGGGAACGTACGTCGGACATGTCGTTAGCGTCGTGCGCCATCGCCAGGGTACATGCAGCACATAGTCGTACCTCGGCCCGGGCCGCGCGCACGGTTGCCGCACGCGGAATGAGCGTGCGTGCGTGCGTGCTGGTGGGAAGAACGCGCGGTGCACGTCGGCTCGACGGTCGCTTCTTTCGACCATGCCGATGAAAAGGGCGGGGAGCTACGGCATGCCTCTGTGACTTATTCGCGCTGGAGAGTCGTCGATGGGACTACGCTTCGGCGCGGAAGTGACGGCTTGACGGATTATCGCTCGTTGTGATATCGGGTCGGCGGACAGGACCAGAGGCTTGACGCGATGGACTACCATCGGGAGGGGAAAGTCTTCCACGTTACGGGATCCCAAGTTTTCCGCCGCTGTTTTGGGTGAGGGTCGTCAGAGCTTGTGCTCCGGAAAAACAGGGTGCATTTAATAAATTGTAGCAGCATCCGCAGTATTGCAAGGAACGCGTGATGGAGAGGAAGACATCACCTTGGAAGATATTTGAAAGGTAGAGGAACTCCTGAGATATCTTTTACGGAAGTAGTAAATTATGTATTCTTTTCTCAGATGATTCATTCACTTATCTACGGAGAAGAACAGCCCTATTATATACAGCAAAATATACCCTTGCTTCCATATACTTCACTAATGACCATGGAACAGAAGAGAGACCAAGGGAAGCTCTGCACTCTAGAATGGGTGTTATGGATGTTGCTAGAAAGTGGTGGAAATTAGGAGAAGACTGTTAAAGCCTAAGCGACTTTAAGCGAATACAGGGGTGCCAAGCAAGTGCCAGATCGGCTCCTGTCACAGATGCAGTTATGAACCCACTACTTTACAACACGCAGCTCTTTCTCAAAGTCGGCTCAATCTTGGAGCAGAATGCGATCATTCCTCGCTCACAGATCCAATATGATTGTCGCCAGTCACCAGTGTAAAGTACAATTAAAACTGATTAGTATACAAATCCATCTAATCTGTATCGGTTCATACTTCGTCTGGTTAAAAGAAACCGAGTAAATTTTGCTGACACTTTTTCCCTGCCTCATACATATACATGAAAAGAAAGCCTCATTTAGCTATATTGTTGCATGAATTTTTATGTCTTTCTGTACTCTTTGCGCCATCTTCGAACTTTTGATAACGACAGTTATTATGAAAATTGTGGAATGCCACTTACCATCACAGAAGATAAGGTACTAGATTGCTTGAATGAAAAAAAGAAACAAGTAAGATGCATGTAAAACCGGTCTATCCTGTCAAGCTATCCAAAACTTTGCATGGGACATCACTTTTGGGGCAAACTTCGACACGGTTAAGTTGCTTGTCCAGCGGACCCGTCGGCCCACTAACAAATTTCTTAAATCCGAAGAAAGATGTCTGTCCATGCTGACCATCCGGATATTCTTCATCACCCCATCGGCCTTTAAAGTTCATGAGCCCAATAGGACTCTCATTTCTTGGCTCCACTGATTGTGGCTCAGCGATAAAGGTGTAAAAGTATGCCTTTTTTACCGGATCCCAAAGCTTTCCTTGACTTGTGTGATCGGCGAGAAAGCCCTTGGGTAAATTAATTTCGGGAGCATTGGGAAACTTTCGATCGATATCACCACTGACAGCATAGTTGGCATGCGTACCCCGCGCAGAGTATGCCACCGGTCGGCTTCCTATCTTTTCCACGGCTTCATAGAGGAATGCCTGTCCGTAAGAATGCTGACTGTACCAAATCGCCATCGGTGTCCCACTCTGAAAACGGATCATATTATGTTCCCAGTCACCAACATGATCTCCTAATTCTTGGGATAAGACGATGTTGCCTTTGTCGAAAGAGTAGAAGTACATGTAGAATGCATCTACAGTTCCGTTACCATGGTCATTGATAATCACCGCGCAACTCGTTGCGTCTTTAGTTTCTCCACTGTCGTCAGGCACAACTCCTGCCAGGAACTTGGGATTGGATTCAATCGGCTCCCGCAAGGTGAGATAAACTTGTTTCCCATCATTACCAAACTGATTCAACGTATCGAGATTAGTGAGAGAGACAGGAGAATTGAGCGAATCGATGGTCGTAAGATTGACGCTTGGAGCAGTATTTTGAACGTGAGCACCAATGTCGGATGGGAAAAAGGTCTCATTCTTATCAAGCCAGACCATTGGGGCTATTAATTAATTAGATCGGACAATCCTCTCAATGTCTCATAAAAGGGCAACGAACCGTAGTCAATTACAAACTGAGGAACGCCCTCAACTTGACACTCACGACCAGAGATTGGGCCAGCAAAAACAGGCGAGTCATACTGCCAAGTTAGAAAGAAGATAACTAGATGGGAAAACATCATCTCAGCAAAATGTAACTTTAATCGAGCCGCTACATGGCATTAGTTGTATAAGGTCCGTCGAGTGCGTCATTTGAGAGATCTCTGCGATGTTCTTTGGCCTTGCTAGCTCGGTCCGGTAGAGTGATGCGCTGCAAGGGTCACGGCCAATCATACGCGTAAACAATCCAGATCCGCCTTCTCGGGCCACAAGCGGCATGCATTTTGACACTGTTCTGGCGGCTCCAGAGTTGCCTAGAGGATCACGTGTAAGTCTTGTGAGCCTCGTCGAGAAATTCCGTAGAGGCCGAGCACAAAATATATTCATAAATTAATTAATATTCTACCATCAGATCGCCGTGTTGAAACAAATACCCAGCCAACTGTATCAAGAATTGCTCAGATCTTCTCCTGAATGTATCACGGGACGGGATTTTGTTTCGATCTTCTTCCCTGCATTAAACAGGACCTGGATCGAATCTAATGAACTTCGGGTGTGTGCGAGGGTCCAAAAAAGGTGTACAGAACTTTCTACTCAACATCTGCACCGTCCCGATTGGTTCCTAATTGATCCTTTCAGGCAGGTTAAGCTAGTGCCCACTTAAACAACTGAACAGTTGAACCTATCCAAATGCATACTCTTGATGTTAGACAGAAACATTTGTCCTTACCAGTAGCGTCACTATATACTTAGACTCGTTAGATTTAGACAGGTTCAGCTCTAGCACCATGGTTTCAGACATCCAAATCCAACATAAAAACCTCCAATTTTCCAATCGTCCAAAGATGTCTCCGAATCAGATTGAAATCACATATCTTTTCATAATTCGTTAGATAAGCACCTAAATAATTAATAAATCGAATTATATCTGAAAGCTATTGACTGTGAAGCCTTTGGCATTTTAAAAACAAATAAGATTAGTATGGGAACATGAAACGTGCTCGCACTACCATTCTACATGTCTCTGTTCACGTATTACGATATGTTAGGGAGGGCTGTCCTTCAGTGAAGCAAGCTTACGACGATATATCGCTTAGAATGTGGGATATGCACCGACGAATTATCGAAAAATTGAAAAATTGAAACAAATCGTTGAATTTGGATTTCCGACACCATGATTGTATTGGAAATGTAGTCCCGACAGTCAATTACCAATTAGTATTGAAGAATTTTTTCTTCCATCACAGTAATGGTACTGTTGGAGTCTTTCAGACAACGCAAGTCAGGCTATCCACAAACGCCAAAACATCGGTAGACGCAGCGATAGTGAAGGCTATGGGTCTTTCCAACAATGTTTGACAAGCTCTAAAAGTACAAGACTGAAGAGTGTAGCTCTTAGACGCCTTAGCAGTGGCCTCGAATTCTCTGATCTGATGAGACATGGGACTCTGTTGAACGACTCTCCAGAGTATGGCTTTCGAGAAAGGTGAGCCCAGGTTTCATCCAGGAACAAGTGCATTAATTTAAAATTCTAGCCCGGCAATAGCAATATAGTTGGTAGTCGAGAAACAATCTGACTTGAAATTATCTCACTGGAAGCCTCGACTAAGCTGGACAGACATGGGGCCATTCAAGACGGGAAGAGAGTAATTTAATACAAGTTTACTAGAATCAACGATGATGATATGAGAAATACCTGAAAATATTTCGAAAATTTGTGGGTCACGAAACATAGTAGTCCTGGTTTAGAGCTGGACACAAAGAAATAATTGTCGGTCGAAAGTAGTTGATCGACATTTTGATACTTGGTTGTGATAAACTCCGAATAAAGTCGCGAAACAATTGGATTCATGCAACGCAACAAAAGTTTCTCGCTCTAGACCTAGTGGTGTAAGTTTAAGAATAATGAGAAAACTTGATATGGCATTTACCCTATACCGTAAATTTATCAGGCGTTTTTCTTCTCAAATTCGCTCGAAGATAATCATTTTATTTGTCAAGAGATTAGGTTTTTCCGTCCTGGTCTATCATCTGAATGATTTGCTATCGATCTAAGCCTATGTAAAGTTTAGATCTTTGAGATTGAGCCCCAATGAGTGATAGCGTATTGACTTTATAGTAAATATCGAGTGATCCCTACTGGATGAGTTGTAGTGTGAGCCAGCCTAGAGGTGCCAGTATATCTTAGATCGAAATACTTAATATTAGATGCCCAAGGCTTTATTAATATCTGTATTATTGTAATATCAATGTGTGATCCAGAAAACAGGGAACTCTTTGATAAGCTCCCTATTTGAATCAAGCCTTGCGAGGTGATTAATCATCGAACATACTGTTGATTAGATACATCTATCAGAGAAACGCCACATGGTACACCCAAAGGGTTCTCATTCTCATTCGCATGGAGGAGCATGGAGAGAAATTCAGTATCTTCTCTAGTTTGCATTTCAGTCATCCAAGCGAGCCTCTGACTGACTATGACTCTTCGCAAGTTAGGTAAAAAGTTATCACGAGCGGCATTATAGATTATTTCTGGGCTAACTTTGACGTCTGCTTCAGCATTGGGAGAGCACTCCAGTATTAGATTCTGGAGAGGATGATTTTCTGGTATCCGTTTAAACAGCTCATCGGAGATATAATCGGCACTGACTCGAAGAGTGTGTAAAGATGGACAGAAATTTAGAATATTATCTAACTTTCCACGAGATATTTGGGGCATTGGATGGCAAATGGTCAACCGCCTGAGCTGTTTTCCAAGTTTGGAGAGTATGAAGACGATGGTAGATACAGTTACTTGCGGGCAATGACGGATGCTGAGCCTTGAGAGAGATCTTGGAACACCAGATAGTTGAGAAATCAAAAATTGATCATCTACACCACCAGCGATATAGAGGGATCGAAGACGAGGTGGCCATACGTAAGATTCAGTGGTGATTTCTTGATCGTTGCTTGAGCAACGCGGAAAGTAAAGCGATTCTAGTTCTGGGAGTGACTGAATAGCTTGGAAAAGCCGTCTGGTTGATATCGATGCTGAAACAAGTGATAAATCTAGATATCGTAACTTTTTACATTTGCTGAGGGCAGCAAAACTGTTCACTGAAAATGAGACTTGTGGTGCTAAAAATTCTCGTAAATTTCCTTTGAGACGTCCTATCAGTCTGGCCATCAGACTCCGGCTTGAGTTATGACCCAACTCTCCCATATCCAAAATCTGTACAAGGCTGGATAATGGACTAGCACGTATATGTGCATTTTTAGAGGGACAAATAGTCTTGACGAACAGGTCAAAGTTGCCACCATTTAAGTACGGCCTTAAATAGAGAAGGCCTATACTGGCTTGGTACCATGTTCTCGATACAAGTGAACAAGCCCATAGTGCTGGTTGATTCGAAGCATCGCAAGGTATTGATCCGACAATCTGGGTAATGATTTCCACCGGAAGTAAAACTTCATGCGCCATCGTGGGAAGATAAATCGCGCAGGTACTGCTAATATTCCAATAATCGGCTTGTGTATTATTCCTCCAGGGTAGTGTCCGTCCAGTGGAACGTCCCTTATTGAACAGCCATTTTTACTGTCACATGACAGTTCCACAACAGATACTGACAGATCGGCATAAAGTCTGAAAGCTACCATGTGACTGATCGCCATAAATATGGTACGTTAATGCGCCAGGACAAATCCATCGAGTCTGTGCTTCTCACGTGATACTTTGTTCTGTTTTTTATTGTGTAACTAAGATCTCAATCATAACTTTATAATCTATTGACATTATTGCTGCTTCCTAAAACACGTTATCTTTCAATCTGTAACCTACAATCTTCTTAATATCTGCTTTTTACACATTTTTAGAAATCAAGATTGCGAAACGGAGTCTCAATAGAGAGACGAAAACTCAAAGTCTATTGAATTGAGTATGTACTACAATGTAATGATCACGTAGAATAGTCAGAATGGGAAGTAATGAGGCTGAAGGAATCAGGTTAATTTTCACTAAGGAGAAAAGACGGATTCTCCAGGAGGGAAACT
>JAKRRZ010000051.1:0-39483 GCA_022627015.2 Podosphaera aphanis
GGAATCTTTCGGGAGACTGACGCGTCGGGTAGCCCTAGATAGGCTGAGCTAACCGGTACATGACCCTTAGGGTTGTATGCTGTGCGCCGGCACGACGTAATAAGTAATCAAAAAAAAAAAAAAAAAATGACAATTGGTTACGCTACATAATTACTGAGCAGGTGCAATCGGTAATTACTCCTCTCATAAACGACCTAATTAAAGACCAAGCTCAGAAAGGCAGATTCCTCTCAACGCCAAAATCACTAGAAATTCCGAGAAACTTTAACGAATCGTCTGTGAGTCGATAACGACGAAAGTTTCCTTCCTGGAATGGGGACAAAAAGTACTTCAACTATTACATCAAGGAAATTGAAGACTGCATTGAAATCGATAAGGAGTTAATGAGCACAGATATGGTTGTGTGATAGGATATAAATATATCACTATCAGCAGCCGCGAATCAGAAGGTATCTGCATTTAACGCCACAGGAACGGACCAAATTTGGGACTAACGATTGTTTATCGAACACCTGAAACGTACCTTCGGTAACAAGCAAGAGCGAGAAAAAAGATAGCTCTCCTGACCAGTATGAAGCAGAAGGGGACACAAAGATTCGCTGACTTCTTCTCAAAGTTTGATGATGCACTAGCTGGCTCTGGAGGTGACAGATGGACAGAATATTCTAAGGTTGTCTAGTTGCGTTGCGCTCCAAGCGACGCACTGAAAGACGAGCTAATGTCAAGGTCTAGACTCGGGGCAAGGACAACAGCTGGATAGACACATCATGCTACAAGTTCGTATCTAGTTCAGGGTATACTAAAATCCAGATTCTAGGACTGTGTTTACCTTTGTTGCGAATAGCGACATTGGGGATGTGCGGGGTCCATGAATAGGCGAATATCAACAGTGTGGACGGGTGCATTGAGCCATGAGGACCGAGTCGCGTAATCTGAGTCGCCTAGACTAGGTCAGATAATACTAGTCAGGTGACACGAGTCGTGTGAGGCAGACATTCCCTTGGTCGTAATAGAATAAGTACACCACAGACCCTCAGGAAAAAAAACATTAATTTAATGTTTCTATACATTAAAATAATGTGTGCAGAAAAAATACATTAGATTAATGTTTACATACATTAAAATATTGTTTATATACATTAAGTTAATGCTTATGTACATTAAAATAAAGGATGGCACACCACACAATAAATTAATGTATATATACATTAAAAAGCCGTCCAGAGGGTCCGTGGTGGCTACTTATAAACTAGTTCAAACAAATTAAAAAGATCCAATTACTTGATACATCACCCTTCACTAGAGGACAATATATAGCACAAAGAGCCAGATGTGCTTATATGGCCACAGTTTACCAGCCCCAGGCCTCATTCTCTCTGTCCCATGCAGCTCAAGTCATTCGGCCCACAGTCCAAGATGCTGAATCTCTTAATAGATGCCTATCTTGGCAACTCGCAGCAAGTGGCCCACGACTTGTCCAATTGGATCATGGATCCCTCCGTTTAGTAAAATTTACAGATAGATCGCAAATAACACTGACATGACAATACAAATTGGCTATATAATTGTTATCGCTGACGCCAAAAATCGAGCCAATATACTACATTGGCAATCTGTAAAATTTCGACGTGTTATGTGCAGCGTACTAGCGTCTGAGCTCTACGCAATTTCCCTTGGATTTGATATTGCTGCACGATTAGATCGTCAATAAATCAAATACTGTCTTATCAAATACCTCTCTATATACGTGGACTCAAAATCTCTCTATGACTGCCCTGTGAAGCTAGGGACGACACACGAGAAAAGATTGGTGGTTGACTTATTAGCTATCCGACAATCTTATGAGAAGAGAGAGATTGCAGAGATCTTGTCGATCAAGGGTATCATGTCGCGTTTCAGGCCTAATTTCTATTTGTGTTGTTGTGGATATGGTGGTTTCTGGCTGAAGACTTGTTTGTTGATCTAACGCCACCGACAAGGATATTCTGCACAGGCCATATGTAGGTCACTTGTTTCCCCGTAAATAGCCATCAATATTTACATGTTCGGTTTGTTTGCCACGACACCGAGAGGAATAACTTGACCATTATTATTATTAGCATTGTTTATGATTGATGTCAAGCTGGCTCACAGGTGGAAACATCTAACAATAGCAATCAGGATGAGGTTAAGTTGGCTATAACTAGTTTATTCACGGAAAAGAGGCTCATGTATATTAACTATTTAGTTTTGTCAAAAGAAGGAGGACAACAGTTCCTATAACATCTTTTTCCACTGCCTATGCCTAGCATTTTACCATAACTTAATATATCAAAAATCCAGCTGACGCTATAACAAAGGAGAAAGCTTGTGATGCCCTACAAATAACGGTCGATACTAATAGGCTGGACATGGAATTGGATGGATGAGTAGAGAGGTTAGAATAATGCTAGCAAAGAAGCATCCACTGATGTTTACATCGATTTTTCTTTTATTCTGTGCCAGTGTTGGGAAACTAGTTCGATTAATCACTGATTACTAATCTTCCAGTAATATATATTTTGCAGCATCATAGACACTAGACATCCATAAAAAGGGTAAAACCATATCAAGCTGATTTTACTACACAATAGCGACCTGGAAATATACCAACAGGATTCCAGTCAATGGGTGCCTAGGAGCAATTGGAAGACGACCTCTTTATTTTCCAAATTGACAGATAAAGAAGTGGTCGAGAGATTGTTCGTCTCCGCACGTACATATTAGGAGCGTGCTCTCATTATCGGGTCTTTGGTGATAGTTTGAGAAATTAACGTGCCTAGAGCGAGCAAAGAGAGAACCAAGGGCTGTCGCGAGTCATAAGCAGGGGCTTGTAATGGTCACGTTCTAGTGAGAGATAAATATAGATAAATCGCGTACGCTAGTACACGCTAATAAGCGCGTTAGATAAATGATAGATGTAGGGAGGATAAGGTGGAGAGGAATTGATTATTATCGTTTATAAGTCTTTACAGTTTATCCTTTGATTAGTATTATGCCCATATACCGTACTGTACTAACAAGGGCTATCTATTCAGGCAGGCGATTTCACAAGATTTGATAGTGTTGGGGCCGATCCCAAGTTCTTTGTGGCGTTCAGGGGCGTTCAGTGCCCAGTACAAATCTACATACGGTCTGTATTTCCTATGGAGGGATTGAATTTCTGTTCTAGTGTCGAGTGGAAAGCGTTCAAGGAAGTATCTCGTCCAAATCGGCAGCAGACCGGAATGTTGTTCACCAAAAGCTTGTTAAAAAGGCATCGGTTCGAGCTCCAGACTTGCTGCGTCTCAGGAACCAGGATTTGAACAACTTTCGCCGCAACGGCTTGAGATGACGTCTCAGCTGGACCCAGGCTGCTGGAGAAGTCTACTTAAATATTTCGACCTCATACGACAAGAGGGAGAAATTGCGATTAATTATTCACGACGTTCCGGACGATCAACTCGGCAACCTATCTGCCGATCGTACCCGCTAGCAAACAGATATTTTCTCCCTACTGTGTCCAGATTCCACGCGCAACGCCTGTTATGCTTTAAATGCCAGAGATCGTAAAGCCGATCTTGAATCCATTGTAGTGAAGCATGATGAGGAGGTTATGGATGTCGCGGGATCAGTTGATAGTGGTAAACACCAGAGCAAGTCCAAATATAAAATCAGTTAATTATTAAAATCTACCGAAAGAATTTACAGTCATATCTTCCTATCTATATATACAAATTCTTCCTCGACTATTGTGACATGAAATGGCACTATCTTTCTGCCTAGCCTTGAAAGTTTGTACATGTAGTACCAGCCACCGAATACCAGCCACAAGTACTTGCCACAGGAGTAGCCTCATGAGTGTCAGCCTCGTGAATCACAGCCATAGAAATACCAGCCTCGTGGATATTCAGCCTCGCGGATATAATAGGGTTCTGGCGCAGTCTGAACCAACCTCACGGGTCTATCCCGTAACAGTGGAATACACGTGATTTTCATGATAACGAACCCAGAGACCCAAAAGCTGCTGGCAGGGTGGCTTTTGTGGCCCAAACACAACTTCTCACCTAAAATCTTCCAACAGCAATGGGGTGTATTTTGACCAGACCCGAGATTCGCCTGTGCGACCGGCACGTGCTCCGTGCAATGCACAGCCAGGCAAATTATTCCGGATACGAAGAGAGGAAGGATGACATATCTTTCTTCCAATTGGCTAGGTCAAGCTGAAAAATGGTGGAGCGGCAATCGCCATGTAGAATCTTAGCCTGGAGAATAAAATGACATCTCTTCTCAAAAAACAAAGACTAAGAAACTTCCCTAGGATTGCTAGAAACCCGTGAAACAAATTTGAAGATATTCTAATGTAAAGAGTTTGCTAGAAGGAGAGGATAACATTGATTATGGGTAAAAAGTGGCGAAGGAAACAAAAGTGTAGAAATCTAGCTTGAGTAGGAGTAGAGGAGAGGTAAAACCATAAAATTTATTTCCATTTGATTACTTGTCGCAGTCATAGGTACAAATACAATGTGTTGAAACCCCAAGTCCGGAAAGCCACCAAACTTCTATGCGTAGACAATTCAGGCAGGCAAAAGATACATTGAACCTTCTAGGAGAGTACGCCTTCCGCTCCACTGCGACTTGGAGAAGGCCCAGAGTAGTCTCATCACGTCGACACAAATTGAACATATCAGACTCAAGTCGTGTCTGCCCCGAAACAAGTTTCTGCAATCGTCATCATCCCTCAAAAAGCGTCAAGTATATGATGATGTTCTGGTCTGCCGATGGGGGGGGCCAGAGAAGAGGAGAGTGGAGCTCTGGAGAAAAGCCAAAGACCATTTATTCAAAGCCATGACACATAGTGCCGAAGATATAGAAAGAATCACGCAGTAGATCCAGAGGCGGCGATCGAACAGAAGGAAGAAAAATGATAGGAAGGCTAACAAGACGGACATCGCATTGGGGAGAACAGTGTGAACGCATTTCCCAAAGAAATCCAGAGCCGCATACCATAACCGGGCAGTCGTCGCCAAAAATTTCCTCTCGTATGTATACAAGATTTCCTTCGAGTCACTAAGGCGCCAAATCGGGCCAAATCAAGTGAAATTCGAGATACATGTATGATGTAGATGAAAAACTCTGGGTCCAAGGAATTCGTCCGTCATCTAGCTGGATTTAAACAAACCAAGATCACAGAATGTTAGCTCCCGAAAACAAAACTTTTCCGGTCTGGTCTGGTCTGGTCTGGTCTGGTCTGGTCTGGTCTGGTCTGGTCTGGTCTGGTCTGGTCATGTCTCGCTTCTGAAGCAGTCAATTATCTCTTTGTTGAGGGAAAGGAAATATATTCCAGCATTGCCGTTCCACTTAATCTTAGTCTCATGAGATAAAATTACTCCTCTAAGTCTCTAATAGTCCACCCCCATACTCGAGTGCGAATTTTAGACGACTTCTCTCAAGCCTGATTTTTTTGACCTTTTTCGAATTTTTGGTCCTGATCCTTGATAAATATTTATTGTTATATCTTTATTCTTTTTTGCACTTGCTACTATCTCGTTAAAATTCTTTTAGTCCCGTGGGTCATTTAAGAGATATTTGTGGCTGGTAATTAGAAGTAAGCTTCCTCGGTATTTTTTTCTCTCGCCTTCATTAGCTTGAGAACCGTTCTATGGATATGATCAACGACAGCTTTGAAGCATTTTGGTTTTTTTCCAAGGGCACGGCATGGTCTTCCTTTTTCTAGGAATTCAATCAAGGTCTAATTGTAAAATTTCTATGGGTTAGGGGATCACCACAAAAAAATTTTTTCCTTGTCAAGAAAGAGGGAGGAGACTTGTGCGTTTGTCTTCTGGGGTTATTTATATTTCTTCCATATCATCGTCGAAATCATTAATAGGAGGAAAGTCGCCGATCTCGATCCTCTGTGGTCTTACGAAAACCCCAGACTTGGGATCTCCTTCTTTTCCCCAATATCGTTTACCTGCTAAACTTCCATCATTCTTCCCAAGCGGTTCGTCCAGCTGTACACCAATCCACTTACCATCGCCACCAGGAATCTCTTTTACTTCCCCGATGTACATAACAACACCTCGTTCGGTATCTTCTCCTCCTACACGACACCGTTGTCCTACTTCAATCCTTCGATTGATGATTTCTGTCTCGAGCGCCTGAGCTTTGGCCAACTTTATGGAAGGAGCAGACGGATCAAAACGGCCTAATTTATTGGCTTTTTTCCAGGCAAGTACACTATCCGACTTTTTTTCATACTCTTCAGTTGGAAGCTCAAACTTGGCTACTTGAGACGCATCAGTAAAATTTGGCCGCATCCCCACAGGTCGAAGATCAGTCACCTATGCGGGAACTGTTAGCTTGAGATCGGGTGAAGATGTAACCTAGTCTTATTTTAAGAAGTGACGAATGGGCGACATTTTCTTTCTCCATATATAGAACAACATTGGCGATTGGTTTTGGGAGATTTTCTCAAATTAGAAGAACAATATTCTAGATTATCATTGAGGTTCTTTATCGTGGCTCATTTTCGTTTGGAGAGAGGCTAAAATAGGTTTCCAAGCAGCTTTATCACTCGATGTTTCATGATCTGATATGTAAACAACGTTGAAGTCACTCACGTGAATCTCCGCGTACGGGACCAAAGTGAAACTCTCTAGCCGCATGTTTTCTTCATCGACGGCGGCAAGATCTACGGATTGCTGACCTCCAACCTTCAGGGTAAGCTTTTGTGACAATGGTGGGATACCTGTTATTGGTTCGAGTTTCGCTTTGAGCTGTCCAATCGTCCATGAGATTGTGATTCGTCGCTCCGAACAAGAATTCGGCGAAATAATCTGAAGGGGAATGTCTCTGGCCGTTTGCATGGCCATGGTGATTTGCAGGGGAAGTTATAGCCACTTGGAGGGTATCAAACAGTTGTTGAAGTCTATATGAACCTTGTACGTGTGGTGATCTGTGCCTGAGGAAAGAACAGTTGACTATCCGTTAGTGCCATCTGATTTGGCGAGAGTTTCAACCCATGTAATTAATTAATGGAACGGAATGCCTCGCACGCCAACGAAACCAGCATCTTCCCTATTAATTTTTGGCAGGATCAAAAGCTCAAGTTTTGAGTGTGCGAAGCATATTTGAAAGCTTAAGAATTGGTTTAACTTTGATATAAATAAGCGTAGAGGTCACTCACTGGTCTGGTGTCCTACAGGCCTAAAGGTTGTATATAACGTGCACTATCAGCGAGCGGGTCAAACCACTGCGTGGCTCAATAATTCCCTTGGCACCATTTCGCACTCCTGATTGGTTCCAAAATTCCTCGCATTGTTAAGCAGTTCTTTTCAATAATATCTTGAAATATCTCATTTATTTTACGGCTATTTAACAAGAAATATATCTACGAATATTTATTCGTCAGTGTGCTTGGTGGTGCGCAAGATTGAAAAAAACCGCTTAACAATGTCAGGATTTTCGAACCACTCAGTGGTGAGGTAGTGCCGAGAAAGATATTGAGCCACTTAGTGGTTTGACGCGCTCACTGATAGAGTACGTTATACGTAAGTATATGTAGTTGATTTCCCGTTGTGGGTTTAACAATAGTCTAATAATTCTCCGCCTTCATCAACGATGTTGGTATCAGCACGAGTAAGACACTGAGTACGTGTACATCTAAACCAAACTTGTAATGAACATGGGAATTGCACGGACTCTCTTAACGTTAGATTATAGCGATTAAACGCCTTGTGTATATTTGCGTCGTTCAATTTGTTGCTTGCGAGAAATAGATGATAGGAACCATTGAACCACACTTTAGGTTAAGAGTAGTTTTATCTAGCTAGTATCAGGCCTAGTTGGTGAGTAGGTGAGTCCATACTACATATTGTAATTAAAAAAATCAGGTAATTAAATCCAAAAATAAATAGATAATTAATTAAGGGAACCAATATTGAGACTTCACCCCCCCATGTCAGATCCACCTAGTATTTTATGATTGGCGAGAACTAAATGCACGACGGTGGTAGCTACAGTCCTCCCCCCGCCAGTTTTTATTCCACGTTGCCATGAGGAATTGTTTTGTAACCACAACTTCAAATGGCGATAAGTCAACTGGTTATCATTTTCCCCCAGTTACAGATTCACACCAAGAACGCGTCACCAACCCTAAAATAGACTTATCAAACCAGTCTACAATATTACAACGGCTAAGCATAAATCTTTTCTTGAGCTACTACCCAACGACTCGATCCATTACTCATTTTGGAAACAATCCTAGAGGACCGATCGAAAGCTGAAAATTAAAGTGCATTTACGATTGTAAGCTTGCCTCCAAAGCACACATCGGAAGCACGACTACGTTACTGCAGGAATGCTCTATCAACTCCGAATTTTCAAGGGTAACAAAGGAGATATTGGATGATCGTCCAAAATAACTAGCGTTATACTCTCTCATGAAACTGAAGTTGAGTATATGACCAGCTCTATATCTAATTTGAAGACCTCTCTTTGAAGCAGATGTGGCCGAGAATGTTTTAGCACCATCAGAGCTCAGCATTGTTCCAGGAGCTTTACGCCATTATGAATGTGGGATATATGTCAACCATCTAGAACATCTACATGATATAACCCTCAAAGAAAATAATAACCCAGATAGTAGGATACCCGCAGGAGCACTACTGTATTTTTTCATCATTCATAATAATAAGTATTCTTTTGCTCTAGATGACATAATGACTCTGGAAGCCAGCCTAGGAAACAGTCACGTATTTTAACTTTAGTTTACAAGAGAAGATTCTTGTAAATGTGCATTATTTTGCTCTCTTTCACTTTGATTCACGTATCTTAAAAGGAGCAGACTAAATGCGAGAAACGTCCAAGACGCTCTCTAACAACAGTGTCGCACCGAAAATTGAGAGGTCAAAATAAAATACATGTACGATAACCATTCAGATAGAGTTATACGGACCGGTAAAATGCCTCTATTTTAGAGTTGGTGACGCGTTCTTGGTGTGAATCTGTAACTGGGGGAAAATGATAACCAGTTGACTTATCGCCATTTGAAGTTGTGGTTACAAAACAATTCCTCATGGCAACGCGGAATAAAAACTGGCGGGGGGGAGGACTGTAGCTACCACCGTCGTGCATTTAGTTCTCACCAATCATAAAATACTAGGTGGATCTGACATGGGGGGTGAAGTCTCAATATTGGTTCCCTTAATTAATGAAGCGGCAAGTGGAGGCGCCAAAATTCGTCAGGGGTGATTGGCAAACTTCCTCCCCGTGTGTTGTTTGTGACAAGGCTGTCGCTTTTAATTGTGGCTGTAGATCTAATCTTGAACTTCGCAAACCATATCCACATTCGGACAGTCTTTAAGGCAGGATAACGGGAATTCTAAACGCAAGGTAGCAAAACGCGAAACGAAAGGTACCACAACCTTGCAAGCAAGATACTTCCAAACGACTAATCGGATCTGTCACGAAAACCTTTATATCCCTGCCTGATGGTGATAATCGGTTGACCGGGTAACATGAGATGTAGCTTGGAGCATCATCACCACGCAAATAATCGCAAAATATATACTAATAAACACATCCCTTAGAATATGTACCAAACTGGTACCAGATATCAATTACCATATCCATGGCTTCTTTTTCGCATCGGTTTGTTCAGACGTGAGTAACATGAAGAATTATATTCGTGAATTAAAGAACCGTAGATTTTCAATTTCCTTACTAAAGAAAAAATTGACCAGAACTTACCAGAACTCACCTTCGTCATTATCAATGTTCTCAATGACCTCGGCGTCCTCTATTTCAATCATGCGCCACGGGAGCTGATTGTACGTATTCTGACTTGCACGTCGATTGTTCACAGCTCTTACATCAGAGGTAACTGCTTGTGGAGTTAGTACTTTCTCTGGATAAGGAATAGTCAACGCACCATCAGAATAATGTCTTTCTAATTCATGAAAGGCTGCCTCATTCGCCATCATCTGCTGTTGCAAATACTCTCCCCTATGAATCAGTGCACCAAGGTCACTAGTCGATGAAGCTGCATCTGGTACTCCGAGCGGGCTGTAGTATTCTGTAGATTCGGAATTTCCCATGTTCTCACAAGAGAAACTCCTACCATGACAGTAGATACTGTACGATCTTCCCTCTTTGCGACATCGACAAGATTGAGTTGAACATCCCTTGTTGCAATTACAAGGTCGGGTCCTAGGAGGCGGAATGGGTTTCGTCAAACGAGTTCGCTTTCGTGGTGGCGGGATCCCATTACGCCGAGCACTCTGGATCAAGGAAAAATCGACAGGATCAGTAGAAAAAACTATTGGCATTTCTGATGAGCCAAATCCTTCTATTGGCAGTGTTGCTCGATTATCTGGCTGCACTCGCTCAGATCTTGTTGCTTCTCTCTTTGTTCCAAATGTTCCACTGTTCCGAGCATGCAAGGCAGCCACTCTCTGGGATCTCGCCATCCTGTGTGTTCGTATCTGAGGTTCCTGTAACCGAACACTAACTTCATCTAATTCGCATGTTGGTTGAAGCATCAGACGCCAAGTAACGAACAATTTTGAACAGTTAGAGTGTCGCTTCCGATGTTAGGCAAGTATTTCTCCAGCTGATAGCTACACGGTAATCCCATTGTCTGATTATAGACTCCGGAACATGCAGATATCACATAATTGCTCTGATTCAGACGTCGCTTTAGATTAGCCTGACATTTCTCCTTTGGCCTACGAACAAGTAGCAACGAAGAAGTCGCCAAAATTCGGCCTAACTTGTGATAGAACCTGTAGTTTACGCCAGCTGTAAATTCCACGGACGCTTGGTTTCTTAATCGAGCATAAGTCTGCTTGATACCTCTGGGCATGATGATCATAAAATGGACCCATTTTCTTAAGAAATACGAGGATATCAGAGCCTCCTGTCTTCAGTCATCCTTTCAGCCCTGTATGTGCCGATTCGCCTGGACAGGTTGTGCTCATTCCATAATGGTGTACTTGATTTGTCCAGTCTGCAACACATAGCTATTTATGTCTCATGAACCATCGACTACCACGACACTTGACAAAATTTTTCTATACGACATCCTCTGGGCGCTCTGCTTGTCCCTCAAGCCTTGGGTGTGCACTCAAGTACTCTTCCTCGGTTGGTGACTTACTAATTGAACAGAAGAATTCCATTGCCTGCTGCTCGACAGGATTCAGGATTGCCTTTCAGGAGAGTTCATCTTCGTCGTAGCCAAAAGCACACATTATCCATTTTCATATGCCATGAGCACAGAATTGTTGGGACGTTTGGAAATACTGATCCAAGGGACTTGATGCACGCTCGATCCCGATCATGAAATTTTTAATTAGGCTCTTGGATTCTGAACTCGATATAAAGGTTTCAGAGCACCTTTAATACCCAAGTGAAATTAGGTTCCCTCTCCCACTCCATAAAGTAGTGTGCAACCGGGATTTATTTTCAATATGTGTTACTACAACTATGGTAAAGAGAGGTAGACCATAAATGTTGGTACGATATGCTGAATCCAGTACC
Source organism: Podosphaera aphanis (assembly GCA_022627015.2). Taxonomy (NCBI): domain Eukaryota; kingdom Fungi; phylum Ascomycota; class Leotiomycetes; order Helotiales; family Erysiphaceae; genus Podosphaera; species Podosphaera aphanis. The sequence continues at coordinate 11,539 of JAKRRZ010000051.1, forward strand.
AGCACTTGATGATTTATTTTCTCTGCGAATCGAAATCATATCTCTATGAGAAAAAAAGGAAGCGAAAGGAAGATATCCAAAACCTGTTCAAGGCATTCAGATAACCAAGTTCGATTATTTTCAAATTTTGACATCCGGATTGGGCCCCGAAGAAGATCGAAGCCATATGAGATGAAAGTCACATAAAAAGGCAGTTACCAGTTGATGAAAAGTTACTTTTTGGCTGCAGTGCAAAAATTTCCTAAGTAAAATGACAGATGGCAGAAATGTCTAAAAAAACACACTACATAGACCCGGTAACTTGGACATGTGAATGTGTTAAGATTCTTCTGGAGTGATTTCTCATTTGCAAACATGACATTCTGCTATAAGAGATCGAAAATCCTAAGGAAATCTACAACAAGGTCCATCATTAGCGATCAAGCCTATTTGTGGTTCAGCCACAGTTTATTCTTTGACGGGTATTTCGGCTCTCAACCGCCTCTCTAAACTCTGCAGAAGAATTAACTTCCAAGTCAGATGGCGAAGAATCTCTAGACTACGAAACTGGTGAAGAATCAGAATTGCCGCCCTTGTGTTTGCGTCCATAAAATGCACCTCCTAGCTCATTTTTTTATCGAAAATTATTCTATTGGTAATTCATGTACTGAATTCCCCGGAAGGTTGATTCGTCAAAACATTAGCAACATGAATTTGTTAGATGAAATTGATCAGTGCAATAGAATGGATATCCAAGCAATAACCTGGGGTAGATCACAGTATTTTATAAACCGAATACAATCATCCCTAATCATATATCTTATTTCGCTTAACTGAAGTCTGAAAATTTCCATTTTGTCTACACTTGTGAAGGTATTGCGCTGTTCTCTCGTCCCTTTGCAACACTCAGCTTCGATAAGCTTATGCTTGATTTATATAAACATACTTCTTGCCTTTACTTCAAAATTCACTTATTTCTCCCGCGCCAACACGAGAGAGAATAAATAGAGAAGTGCAAACTTTTTCTCAACCAAAATCCTTAAGTTCCTCACAGCCTTTGATTGGCTAATTAGCCGAGTGAATGGGTTTTAACCGATGAATAAAATCTCGTGTCCGTAAACGCTACCCCCACCCGCTAGAGACACTACCCCCACCCGATAGAGACACTCTTCACAGAGAACGTTGTGAGATGCTAACGTATGCACAGACCAATGACCCCCTAATCATGCTTCGAGACGCTTAGGATAAATGTTTACAAGAGAAAGTTTCAACCTCAAAGCAGTTGGGGTTTCGAGTAAGAGTCCTTTCTTCCTCATGTTGTTACCTACTATGGAATGAATTCCGATCAAAATCCCCCGTCATCATGTATGAAGGCTACGATTCTCCTACTCTTTTACGACTTTTGAGACCCTTAACCCCTGGAAAGCTTTCCTGGGAGATTTCCCCCATTCCATGGATGATGACTACCGCGATTATTGCCATTGAGCAGCTTGCCGACCTAAACTGCATAGGAATGCAATCTGAAATCCATGAACTGCTCGGTAGTTCCTACAGTTCAAACAAGCCCCCTGTCTTAATTGGCTCACTTTTAAGATCTAAATCAATCCTGTCAAGCATTACTCGACATGACTGTGTCTTGCCGTTGACTCCTAGCAACCCTTTTTCCGTTTGCTCTCGTCTCACATTCCTTCTTTGGCTGGACCTTAGATGTCCTAGATAACATCTATAGTGTTTATGGCACACCTAATAAATACAAGCCATGCATCAGATCTACCTTGAAGGTACCGGAAAATCACATTGCCTCTTGCAACAATCTATTCCTTCATCACCTTTATCATCTATTCTTCTAGGCCAGTTCAAGCTGTGTGCTCATCTCTTACGTTAACAAAAAGCTGGACTTTGGAATAGATCGAATTCGACTCTATCAACGTACTCTTGACATTCATCCAAAGAGGATTGAGCAACTACACATGCTTGCCACTACGGCAGTTATTAATTCGCACGACAATCTGGATATCTCTCTCCTCTTAAAAGCTGCAGACTCAAATAAATCTGCCCCACCACAACCTCAACTTCATCCGCTCAGGTCTATCTCAGCTCCTTCATCAGGCTATCAGCTCAAGTCTCCATTTTGTTTTCGTAATTTAGACATGGGAACGAAGCGCAATATGGCTCCACACCCCACAGAATCGCCGGCTAAGAAGCAAAGCAAATGGTGTGCCGAAGAAGACTCTCTCATAATTGAGTTAAGGGGAAAGCAAATGAAGTGGGAAGATATCTCCAAGCGCCTGCCAGGACGGAGTGCGATAAGTTGTCGACTCCACTATCAAAATTACCTCGAACGACGAAGTGAATGGGATGAAGAAAAAAAGAATAAATTAGCCCGGCTCTACGAGAGGTAAGACCTTTATCTTACTCTAGTATAACCAATCAAATAGCAGACTAACATGAAATAAAGATTTAAGCCTGAGATATGGGCCAGGGTTGCCGAAGAAATGGCTGTTCCATGGCGGGCTGCCGAAGCAATGCATTGGCAACTTGGAGAAGCTGACATGGCACGACGCGCTGGAGTTACACCATTTACACTTTCCTCAAGTTCTATCGATATCGCTTCGTCTACTTCGACTCAAAACAAAAATAATTCACTGCCACAAAATCATACTTTAACTTCTGATGGGCGCATACAAAAACCTTACACACGATCGCAGAGTATGCATGATCGCAGAAACAAGCATCGCAATTCGCACTCACCCCAGCCAAGTAACCAAGGACAGAAGCAAGGCTCGAACTTCTCAAATACAACTGCTCAAACAACGACAAGATCGGAATCAATACCTAGATCAGTTCCGCCCGGTAGCCCTAGCGAAGGGATTGATCTGTCCACATTTACAGGAATGGGGCGTGGAACTGGGCTAAAAATGCTTCCTAGCGTTGCAGAAATGACGACTGGTGCCTCTCCATACAACACACCTGCATATGCCACATCTGGAGGAGTATACCAATCTTTAGGCCCTACCTTACCTGCTATTGGGACTATTGAGAGCCCTCACCAAAATATGCACTATCATCAGTGGCCAGAAATAAATAGAAAGCACAGTGATGGGAGAGATTATCGTGAAATAAGCAGGCGGCAGTAGTTAACTATAAATCTCATGATCATTACAGGCGTACAAGGGGTAAAATTCAAAAGTTTATGGGGGTGTAAGGTGGCGTTCGGTTTCCAGGATAATTCTATTCAGGAATAGCTTTGGTCATTAAATAACGATTTGGGTAGAGTAGTGGAATTTATGCGGTAAAGGATATAATGGTAGCGTGCGTTAATCATTCGGATCTAGACCGGAGAACAGAATCGAAATTTATATAAAGTAATCATCTAGGCTTAGCCATACTCAAGCTTGCCGGCCAACGTGTTAAGTTCGCGCACCTATCCGAAAACAATGTTTGAATTCATTCCAATTAACCCGCTCCATGGGCCCATGCAGCTGATCAAAAATTATTTATACATGTATAATATTTACATAAGACGCTGCTAGTTTGATTCCCTCTATACTGCCCTAACTTTCCCGGCAAGTCGAAACTGTTTAGGAAGCTTTTGTGGAGAGGCTGTTGTGTGAATTTAGCTATGTATTTTTTGACCTTCTCGTGGACAACGATATTACTACACTTCCTGTGTATGCTGGAACACGTGCCCTTGACGATCATTTCTTTTCTGCCTGCGTGTCGAAAACACGTGACCATGCTCAAGCCTACCTCTCATTCTCCATATGATTCCATGGCAGCTCATCAATATTGGACATCCAATCATGACTGGTCGCTGTGACGCGCTACGCAGATGGATGTGGGGTGTTCTGATGTCTACGACCGAGCGACGACGTGGGTCGGCGGACTGTAAGAGACATGCGCCGCACCGGTGAGTATCGCATCTGTTGGGGCTGAAGCCGATTTCATGCCACGTGATTGTGCACGCAGAATACCTGACGCTTCTTTAGTGGCCAACTGCCTCGAGACAGCTTCTTCAGCCCTTGACTTGGATATTTCTCCTCCACCTCGACTGCCTTCACGCAAGATACTGAGTGAGGATTATGACTTCTTAAGTGGTGTTACCCAACGCCATCGAAAAATCGTGATCGAAGCAAGGGAGAGACCGTTGCAGGTGCTTGTGGCGCAGCGAGATATTACTGGGGCATCCTAAATATGGGTTAAGAATGAGAATGACGTTCCATCTCGTACTTCTGACGACGCGTTGGTTCACATCATTGGTGGATGGTTGTTGATTCGTGAATATTCAAATTATTATAAAAGGCTTCATGGTGTAGTTGCGAGACAGCATATGAGATGGGAGAGACACTGGAGCCCCAGTATCTGAATGTATTTTGAGATCTTTGACCAGGACTGGCTTTTAATATGGTTCTCCCTGCCCGCACATTTCTACCATTGGGATGCTATGCTCTCTGACAAATTACCCACCAATTATCCCTTTCATAGCCGCATTCGAGTACTTTGCCGTGAGCACTGATGACATCTTCTTCAAGCTCACCTTTTCGATATAGATGGTAGAATCGAAGAAGTTTTTTATCCTCTTGGCCGTCTTCCGGTCTCTTCTTTTGTGATTTCATAATCCATGGTACCATCACATCCTGTTCTCCACCCTCATCCCAGCCTCTCCGACTTCCTTTCTGCTCCAAAGCCCATACATATATCAATGCTTTACCACCATCTTTTAGGCAATCCAGGATCAACTTTAGAGCTAGGCTTCTTCTTTGCCGGGTACTGAAGTGGTGAATCACAGCAATACTGATAGCAAAGTCAAAGCGCGCCTCCTGAAGTGGGAGGGCTAACGAATCTGCAATGAGTGCTGTGTGCGGCTCGTGGGCGCGCGCAATTGCCACCAGATTTCTCGATCGATCGCTGGCCAGGATGAAGATGTCTTGCCTTAGGCCGAGGTATTTTCCATTACCACAGCCAGCGTCGATGCCTACGGCTCCCGGGTCTAATGATCGAATGAACGATTCGACTATAGGCCAAGGTTTGTATCTCGTGGAGGAAAAGTGCGAGGCGATCTCCTCGTAGACCCCGTGGACATGTTTCTCCTCGTATTGTTCTGCTGCGACATCATCTGCTTCTGCAGCAGTCATTGCCGACCCTCACAAATGATTCTTCCCAGGTAAACAGGATTGGTTTATTGCTTCGTATTCTGGGCCAACGAACGGAGAGTTTTGCTTCTTTTTTTGTTGTGCGCACACACACCCTTGTAAACTTGACAAATTATTCAATAATATACCGTACACCTATACCACTTCGATGAACCCCGTATCTCGTGATCAGTATCTGTATTCTTCCCTACACTGCCCCCAGTTAGAGAGGAGCAACTTCCTCTCATCTCAGACAAGAATTTACGTCACCCAATGGCTGCGATTTATTGAATCTTAGATCCAGAGGAATTTACCCCTCACACTGAAAAATCCCCTGCAACTACTGAGGCCTACCATATTTTATCATCCAGATGAATGAAGCTATGTTCCGAAATTTGATGAAGAGAAGGCTCAAAAGCAACGGAATCTGAACATGACTGCGTGGAAGACGTCATGCACGAACGTTGTGATTATGAGCTTACGGAGGGGAATTGTCTTAGGAGGTGATATCACAGTCGACTGGATTAAATGTGGTACTCTAGATCTGGACGTCAGAATGCTTGATGTAGGGAACTATGATTCGATCTAGGTTGGCCGGAGCTCAGCTATATACACTAAGTAATTGCCCGTGCACGAGTCCTAGTACCAAATTATGAGCCATAGAAGCTTCTAGTAGCTTCCCACCTATAGCTGATCTCCATAAGTTACCATCCAATCCATAATACTACCAAAGCGTCGTTTCTACGAAATTCCCGCTGACCGCCATTTACAACAACGAAGGGGGGGGCATTCGGATCCTTAGTCCTACTCAAGAGAAGGTGATTTGCGAGTACATCACTAGACTATCGACCCAAGAGAGAGCGAGGGCCTACTAGAGAGCCTGTTTATAGTGCTGTATACTCTCCATTAACCAAGGAATTACGGCCTAGGAAATCTCCATCGAGTTTACCGACCAGATCCAAAATCTCGAGGCTGGCTGCAATAAATTCTGAGCGGAGCCGCAACATTACCACTCGGAAGAGTGTTCACTAAGGGGAAGGAATAAATGTCGGACAGTGGAAGGCTAAAATTGATGAGAGAGATCGGAGGGACGCTGAGGAAGAAATTCGTCAGCGACTAAAAAATATTCAAACATCTCAAAATAAAGCAAAAAATCCTTTGGTGCGTATGGGTATCGATAATTGAGGAGCCAAAGCAGAATAAATTAAAAATCTTTGTGATATTGCTCCAAACCCATCGATTATTTCGGGTTTAAGGGAGCCAGATAAGAATGAAAGTTGCTGGACATCAGAGGATGTCTCTAGCTTATTACCACTCCAGACCTCCAGCAGACTCTAAATCAGCTCATCGACAACAGAAATACCTGATGGAACTCCGAGGATATACCAGGAGAGGTAAATATTGTTACGGGGAAAACTTACCCTCATCCCATACCCACACCAAATGATTCCGAGCTACTTGGGCTGCTAATAGGATAGGTACTTTCGTCAACGTCACTGAGGTGTTATGTTGTTGTTATGTAAGTGATAATTGTTAGGGAGAGTATGTTCGTGTGTACATGTCAAAGATTAAGTCTCACGCCTTTACTAGATAAGATGATGTTCTTCTTGGTTTCGTGATGCTCCTAATTAATTATCTATGACAAATGAACCAGACGCTGAACTCATTCTGTTTGTTTATTCGGTTCCACATTCATTGTTTTCTTATAGATGTAATATGTATATCACGTGCAGTAGCAAGGCCGCTAAGCTCTTTTGTAAAATTAGTTATTTAACCCTCGTCGAGGGAGAGAAAAAGGAATAAGATTATTTTACTTGATTATTGACTTAAAGCCTTAAACCAAGTAAGCCCCGTTATAATCAACACATTCCTTTTTGTTGTTTGTGCCTACCTTGACCGAATAAACCACCATCGAATAGAATTCAAGCTGGTTAAGAAATCTCGAATCTCAAGAAATGAAAGACTAATACGATGCGGTGGGCAAATAATGAAGAATTTTCAATATATCTTTTAGTGCTTTTTGCTTCCCGCACGGGTAGCAGGTTTAGACTAAGCAGGTTTAATCAGTGTGGTCACATAATCTCTCCAAATATTGTTACCAGTTCAGAGATTGAGGTTGAACTGTCGGATGCCGCATCTTTGAGCTCATGTACCAAGGGTCCCTTGATCTGCTTCTGTATAAATCTGCAAGCTACAGCGACTTTTTTCACCAAATGCTGTATTAATTAATTATTTTGCCGAATGTATTCCCGGAACATGTAACATCTATTGTTGCAAGTAAGACTACATCACAACTTTCACTGATAATTCTTCATGTTCATGTCAAGCGATCTGTGAAAATTGTTTAGATTTAAGTCCTTGTAGTGAGTTGAAAGGATAGAAATAAATAAATAAAATTTTTCTGTTCACCAGGCTTAGCCATAGCTAAAGCCCCATCTCTAGGGTGCATGGTGACTGCGACGCAGAATTAGCATGTATATCCGATCTGGAGTAAAAACACCCTAATATGTTAACTAAGATATAGTTCAAATCTACGCCGAAAAGGGTTCTACTAATTAGATGATCGTTAGCCGTGGAATAATTAAGTGGGTAGGTGTTCAAACTAATATTTAGTTGCTACATGTAGATCTACCACTAAACCATCTGACACTCGGGATTTTAAGTAATCGGACTAATTAGCGTGGTTACGTGAATGACTAATCCTGTGAAAAATCAAGTCACTGACCACCTTTCAAACAACCGATCAAATTGAACTTTCGCTCACCACCAATTCTTAAACTTTTCGGTGAACGGGTATCAACAAACAAAATCAAAAGACCGAATAACCACACCATCAGCTCTTCACAAATCTAGCTATCTGGCCGTTCCAAATTTACGCTCCTTGAAGCTGAATTTGCAAAAATATAAACCCCGTTAACGGTCGAAATAAACGGGCTTCAGACAGAAATACAACACTCTGCGGTTTTACCATCGGCGCATTACAGTTCGATTCTTTTTTTTAAATATCCAAAGCCGTCTATTGGCCGACTTTAAATGTAGTTGGGCTCGAAAATATGGCAAAGTTATATCTGGATTCTGCATCATTTCGACCCATATCCAGCTTTTCATCTTCACGCGCAAACTCTAGAAAATCCTTACCAAGCTCTAATTCCAGGTTATTCAAAAAATCATATGTACCACATACGTCATTTCACTTAACAGAAAACAGGAAGAAAAGGAAGAAGAGAAGAAGGGCAGCGAATCTCACGCAATGTAACAAGTACGATATAGAAGAATCAGATCAAGATCAAAAATCAACAAAACAAGTGTACTCCTCTTCATTAGGTGTTAAGCGTAGCCTAGAAGAGCCTTTCCAAGATCGGCCCAGCAAAGTGATCAAGCTCAAAAGTTATTTATTTCACTTCCGTTCCAGAAGAATATCAACTCACGTAGACTAGAAAATATCGCCTGGCCTGAGAGACAGATTACTAACAGATGTAAGTCCATTCTCCAACCTTTTAGAGTATTTCAGTACACTATTTATGTTTTTTAATGTCTTAAGAAAAAACTGTTGAGATCCAATACCCTTATGCCACCCCAAATATTAAGTGATTGGGATTCTGCTAAGCTTATCCTTGGGCAGAATTATCAAGATCTCAAATATCTTTGTCCGCACACACCTAATTCTCTACTAATGTGTAGTGACCTTTTACTGATTTAATTTCAGCGGCATCCACTAAAGACATCACATCCCGCTGTATGGGAAAGACTATAGAATACAAAAAGTGTTCTGAAAAGCGCGAGCAGTCAGAGCGCCACTGTAAAGTCGTTTCATATGCAGCCAGGATCAGCCAACACAGAATTCATGTAACTGTCATCAATCTGGTTAGTTCATAAGACAAATCGCTTACAAATTGACAGTCTCGCAAGATCAAATCCTCCTGGGTTAGTATGCCAACATCTGCTCAAAAAGGAATTTATAATCCGGCTGTTCTATGTTACCGAAATTCTCTTCTACAAGCCCTACTACACTCACCAAAGGTTGTAAATTGGCTTCGAACTTACCATGGACTTGAAAAATGCGCCCTAAGAGGAAGTTCATGTGTTGCATGCCGCCTTCTTGCTGTCTTCGAAAGTTACTGGGGTAGCACACCAAAAGATTTACTTTATGCCACAAAAGAACTCGACAAAGCTTTTAGATTAAGTATATCCCCTTCAACCTGTAAACTATTATGTACTAAATAACCAAAGCTGGCTGGCAAGGGGGAAGAACAGGGAGACAAGAAGACCCAGAAGAGCAATTTGTTTGGCTCGCCAAGGTTTTATCTGAACAATTACCAACGATGCAAGTATGAGAATACGCTTCTCTTATACTTTCTAACAACTATCAGGCAGTTTGATGCGTTTGAGGCAATATCACGCTTCATGCTTAACTCCACCACGAAATGTTCATCTTGTGGTTATATGTCTGTTAATAAAGGCGAAGTAGAAGGCACTATTTCAGTTGACCTTCAGCCAAGAATAAAACATGGAACAATGGCCGATTACCTTGAGCCTTATTTTTCTTACCGCGTTGAGGGCTTCAAATGCGACGGCTGCTCATCGAGATCTCAGAAGTTGCGAACTAGAGCGATCCACTATCAGCCCGAAACTTTAGTAATACAGCTAAAGCGGTTTGGCTGGGATGGGCGAAAAAATAGTATTCCGATTCCTTTCTCCTCAAGTCTTTCTTTAGACAAATATCGCAGTGAAGAAAATACATCTTGTTGCGAGTACGACCTTTCAGCTATCATTTGCCATAGCGGTGGAATGAACTCAGGCCACTATGTTTGCAGAGCGAAAGGCCCTGATGATCGATGGATGAAATTTGATGATCTCCAGGTGTCCAAAATAACTCAGGAACAAGCGTTACATCCTGGCATTAAAAATGGGTGGACACCTTACCTCTTCTTCTATCAGCGGAAGGTAAAATAGCGTTGTTAAGGAACCAAAGTGCCCAATAAGTCACGGAGTCTGTATAAACATCGTTTACTGAACTTAGACGCTAAATTTCTTTGATGGACGAGATTATGATGATGACAAATATTAGACTATATAAGGTGGAAAGGCTAGTCCTAAAAGTTTACTCATAATTATAAATAGACAGTTGGACGGACGGACGGCTGAAAACACACACAATAGAATAGTACATGTATACGCATATGATGGGAGTATTTCTTCGAACAAATCAAGACTGGACCTAGGAAATAGAAATAAAGCATCGTCTAAAAATTATATCCTTAATATGAGTTCTCATCTGAGGCACCTAGGATAAGCCAAATCAAGATGGAAAACATTATGTTGTATTACATGGGATCCACGTAACATGATCCATGATCGGTAAAGTTGGATAAAGTATCGAGACCTTATCCTTCTTATGTACGTTCATGCTCAGTGAGTGAGCCCCCCGTATCCCACGTAAAGCCTCAAACTCCTCCCCTCAACCACCCGAAGGCTAAGGGCATACGTCAGGTGCCTGACGCGGCGTAGACTCTAATCCGAAGCCAACGGTACCGAAGCTCAAGTCTTATCTGCGAAATCAATCGACCAAGGCGCCGAGGCGAGTTCGTTCGTCACAGTCGGACTTCATGGAAGGAGAAATCATGGCAGCATCACGAATGCTTGATCGGACCACCTTGTCCAAGCTGCGACTCTTTGGTATCCCAGTTGGCAGTCGGAACCACATCAGGGCGAAAAGGTGATGTGCGTCGTGCCAGCTACATGATGGATGCGCGGTCGGTCGGCCAATCACAAGATGAATACACCGACCGTATCGAAATGTCGGTGTCCGCTGTTCCTGGGCGCGATGGCGTGTCAAGAGTGCGTGATGAGCGTCCGCACCGCTCCCTCGCTACGCACAAGTGACGGCGGCGAAGGCGGCGTCGAGATCCACCCTCGCGTCCCGGATCCAGGCTGGTTGGTTGACTGCTGTGCCGCCACCCCCGACGCCGCTGCGAGCCGTCTTCGGCTGTCTCGTCTCTAAAACGATGCCGTGGTCACCCCAGACACACGCGACCGTTGCCTGCCACGCGGGCGGTGATTGGGATCCAAGGCAAGGACACGTCGCGACGGCGCTACGCGCCGCGACAGCCATGGGGCGGCACACAACGTGGGGGGGCGTGGGCATTTTGCGCACACGCGAGCGCCCTCGTTTGGGATGCGCGCCTGCCCGCGCACAGGGCGCGCACGAACCGATCTCAGGCTGGTTTCAGCCGGGATCCACTGCTGAATCTGGTGTGTGAACGACTCTCTCGATTACAAGTCGGTCGCATCACAGTCGGTAGCCCCGGGTGGCCCGCGCTATCTTGGCGCCGAAAGCAACGAATTCGGGTACATGGATGTCAACTACGGCGGACGCGAGTCTCATCTCGGAATGCCGAAATGTGCCTCGCCTTCGCATGTGTGGGTAGCGTGCATGACAGATGCAGGGTTCTCTCTTGCTACTACACTCTGATAGTCGGACATATCTTGAGCCTGTCAGTGGTGGATCGGATGAGAGGAGGCGATAAATGTTCATCCAAAAATGGACCCGAGTTTCATGCATTGGCTTACTTGACTCGGTACTGATACCAGTTCGAAGCGTCAAAAAAACGTAGAAAGATAGTTGGAAGACAGGTAAAAACTGCTGGGGATGTGAAAGCGTTCACGTATATTTTCGCATTTTTCCCGATCTCACTTGGGGTCGTAAGAGCGGGGATCTTTTGGCTCCCATGTTCATGTCATTGACACTCGTTCTTGTGCAACCCAAGAGGGCTTCAAAATTACCCCACAAACATCAGTATTCTCGATCAACAGGAAGCATTCGGAAGGTATGCAGCACTGGAATACGGAACTAATTTGAGTCGACGATCTTTGGATAGTCTGATGAAGAAAATTTGCCCTGAAGAGACACGTTGTTTGTTGCGACTCTCTTTTCAAACCCATGAAGCCGATGTTCTCGTTTCTCTAGCTTCAGAATCAGGGCTTGGGTAAGAGTATTGCTCTCTCTCTAGCTCTGCAGCATGAAGATCGCCATTCGGACAATCGATGAGCCATAAGATCCCATCGGGGTCCTAGCCCTGAATTTAGTTGCATCTACTCAGTATCTTACGTGGTTTGATGCCACTTTGAGTGGAATTCTAAATCCTGTTGCCTTTGCCCAGCGTCAGAGCTCTCTTTCTACCAGAAACTAAGGCGCGCGTTACATGCAATGTCAAATGATCGTGATGGCAACGGCTTAGCGTCGGCGTCTGCAGCCGTCTGTTTTCACGCGCAGTCAGTCCGTCTCTCGGAAAGGGCATTCAGTCATCTGTGCCGGACGTCGCCGTGAGACATCGCATCGCCAAAGGCCTGATCTGGGCGTCGGCGCACGGGGTTGATCGGCCTTCGTGCACTCCTGGGCTACGGAGTCGCCAAGGGGCTCGGCCCAGGCTCACCATGTCTCCATGGTGTCGTCCAAAGTTCCATGTCCGACAGGAGATGAGCGTACGCGTCAATGAAAGGTCTTCCAAACTTTGTCTCACAGGTTTGTCGACCATCGCAGAGCCATCCGTGTCTCATGTTAAGAGTAAACAGTCCTCGACAGATCCAATATGTGATAGTGAGATCACTACGTCATAATCACATGAATGGGGCGATGCACAGATACCAAGATGTTCGTACAAGTATATATATACATGTAGTATATATCTTTAGATAGTGTGGCTAACTCGCAACTGACCTTTGAATGAGATTATTTTATATTCGCTGACATCGTGCTCTATCGTTCTAACATCTCAGTCGGGAGACCATGCAGCATGGGATCTGGATCTACTACTGCTGGCCCGCATAAAGGTCGAATTGCTTGAGGATATGCAAGTCTACATGCAGGTGAAAATTCTTTTCCTTGGTCAAAGCACAGAGAGAGGGGAAGGCGAGAAGGTCTGAAAATTCGCTGACAGCCATTCCCCCCGACTTTAAGATCAGTTCCGCTTCACTTTCATTCATCACCTAATACCATCTAATGTCACTGTGGACGGCGCTACAGACGAAAAAATCCACTTTTGAGTGGAAAATATGAAACTGAGCAGTTTATTATTCACACTTGACAAAGTTCAAGTTACTAAAATCAGTTTTCGTTAAGTCAAAACGTATTTAGTAGACGTCAAAAATGAATGAAAGTGATATGGAAAGTACTCTCAAAGTCGGGGGGAATGGCTCTCAGCGAATTTTCAGACCTACTCGCCTTCCCCTCTCTCTATGCTTTGACTAAGGAAAAGGAATTTTCACCTGCATATGAACTTGCATATCCTCAAGCAATTCGACCTTTATGCGGGCCAGCAGTAGTACATGTACACGTTGAGAGACGTGATGTAACGAGCTGTGAAAAAAGACCGAACCATGTTTGCGAGAAGTTTGCGCCAAAGAATGATCCTCCCCTGACCCAGATTACTTTTAAAAAACTTCGTTTCTGGTGGAGTTTGTACAGGGTAAGATGTAAGTGAAACACGACATACATCAATCGAGACAATACGGTGATCACAAAAGATGGAATTCATCATCAGACATGGGACTTGAAAGGCTAATTTTTTGTGCCAAGTACCCGAAGTTACGCAGCATATTTAATCGATCCCATCAACGTCGAATACAGAAAACTCTATAAACTTGATACTGATTACCAAATTAGATATTCTTAAAGGAATTAATGCATGATTCTATCTAAAATAATTTTTGCGCCATCAAAAGGCTTTCTCGCCGTCGCTGCGGTTTCGACAGCAGCATGATCCCTTAGTCCCATATCAATCCATTTAATGTTTACAAAACGTGTATTTGAGTTATTAGGAATAAATGTATGAATTTTCGAGGACAAGGAATACTGTAGTCTAATCTAACTCGCCTCGATAATATTTTGGCTTGTTGCCTGTCGAGGATTGTGTTTCAGAATATCGTTCTATACCTATTTTTTGGAAGAAATACTCAACCTTTTATCGATTCCTCGCAATCAGTCAGGATTTGTACCTTGCCATGAAGATAATAGAAAGATCTGTAGAGTCCAGTATGTACTATGAGAGCGTATTTGAGCCGGAAAAGTTCCAAGGCACAGAAGTAATGGCTGCTTAACCTGGTATGAGGATAGCTCTTTGTGAAGATTTCATGAAAATGGGTTAGCAGCTATAACGTTGGATTTTAAGAGCCCTTGGTATAGGCGCTTCAGTCTTAGCAAACTTATGATACCATATAAAGCGTTGTCTGTCATCTGGAGTGGCGTTATCGATGTGAGAAAGACCTGCGATACTCCTCCGTTAGCGAGTGTTGAAAGGGACAACTTTCATTAAGATCAAAGGTTCGGGGGGCATGGAAAGTACGTGAGAGTAAAAATAAGAGCTCTATACGACTCTAACAAAACAATAATATGTACTTGATAGAGGTATGGCACCTGTTGCCGTCGAATGTAGACATATGGTTCATATTTGGCTCAGGGCACGTTTGGGTGGTAAAGAAAACGTTTCAGCCAGAAAAGTGCGACATTATTGGAAATGTCGTCATTTATAGAGGCTTCAGATTTCCAGTAAATTCCTTCTGTGGTAAATCAGCCACTCTGTGTGTTTAGCGGAAGAAATCGCGAATGCTGTAATATTTCGACCGGCCGGCCGGACTAATGGTCTCAATTTTTGACACCCGATCACGATTATCGGGGGATTTTAAGTACGTCCTTGGTATGAGTACTCCAATAATCATTTAAGCTCTGAATATGATTCGATACTCATCTCTATCTCAGATTTCCTTCTCTGGCATGGTGTAGCGGGCTTTGATGGCTGAAAATCGACCGTAAAGCTCTTGCAGTGACTTCTGATTGGCTTGATTGACCCTGGCAGCCTCAATATTTGTATCGATACAGGTGGATTGTATGAATTGCGACTTAAAATTGTTGTGATCCATTTATGGGCAAGTAGAATAATGTCTTTATTCGCCGCCAGAATATACATGTAGCTGGCTTTTCCATGAACCACGCACGTTCGAGGCAAAAAATTCTTCGTAACCTTGATTACGTATTCACTCGACAAGAAAAATGATTTATTCTGAAGATAATATTTGGTGTTAATCGTCACTGGCGCGTCGATTAATACCACCATTACGTCTTCGACAAGCGGTGGCTTCATAGACGTAAAAGTTGTTTGAAATTGCAGGATCATCGCAAAGCTGATCGATGTAAAAGAAATTCATCAAAAATGTGTTTTGTTTCATTGGAGAGAATGGGTAGATGTTTCTGTCTGGTCTACTCAAATAAATTCGGTGCCTCGTCTGGCTTCGAGGTTTGAAGGTGCGGGAAGTCACGTCGACGTCCCTCTTCACTCACGGAGCCGGTACTTGGAGATGAACAAAACTTACTATAGCTACTACATGTACCCCGAACCCGAATAAAGTTACTCTACACGTGAGAATTCCTTTTCCTAGGTCAAAGCACAGAGAGAGGGGAAGGCGAGAAAGTCGGAAGATTCGCGTCCGCCCACTCCCCCGACTGGAAGACAAAATCCCACCTCATCTTTATTCAATTCAACGTGGTTTATCTCGACGCAAAATAACATCTGTCACTCGAAATTGCCGTGGCAGAAAGAAGGGCACTGCCCAGCTCCATCTTATCCATGCGAAAGTCGCTTTTGTCGTCGATAGCGTCGTCCACAGTGAAATTAGACGGTGATTAGTGGGGATCGAAATGAATTTTCAGCCCCTGTTGATCCCGCGCGCATCATGAGCGCGTTTGCTGACATATCAACCATCGCGGCCCTGTGCGTGTTCAGTTTTCTTTTCGAATGTTATGCTGCTGCAAGATGTCTGCGAACAATATCACAAGTTACATATATTACTCGTGCGTTATTTACTTCATCGTGGCCGAACGAAAAGGCTCGGATGTGAGGTAAAGTATCACCTGACGAACGTGGAACTACATGTCTCAGTCACTTCAGTAGCAGGTTTGTATACACCACGGACCCTCCGGACGGCTTTTTAATGTATATATACATTAATTTATTGTGTGGTATGCCATCCATTATTTTAATGTATATAAGCATTAACATAATGTATATAAACAATATTTTAATGTATGTAAACATTAATCTAATGTATTTTTTCTGCACACATTATTTTAATGTATAGAAACATTAAATTAATGTTTTTTTTCCCGAGGGTCTGTGGTGATAATATTGTACTTTAATTTTTGTAAAATCGTCCAAGGTATTATTTAATTTGTAACGCCGCAACGCTCATGCTACAGTACACTCTTTGTAGGAATTCTCTGCCAGAAAACTATACCTACCACCTACCACCTGACATTGATCTAAGATTAAAACATTCGTACGTCGTGGAAAAATCTCTTAATGTGGTCATAAATCTATGCCATGGACTCGCTTTTAATCCTACTTTTCACCGGAATATGATCATCCTGTACCCACTTTGGAATTAGAACAGCTATTGAATTCAGACAGCAGACACTTACATCTGATTTTCTTTTGCCTAAAACTGTCGGCTCGGGAGTATTTCCATTTAATTGTGACTGCACGTTTTTGGAAACTTCGGCATAACAGCTAGCATGATATGTTTTCTCGCCAGCATTTCTAGCATCCATCCAAACAAATTCCTGTGCCTCATCTAGCCATTTCATTTCAAACTTTTCCTGGCAAATTGGACAAAGTCGATTTGTCGATGCGGCATCCTCTGGCACTGGTATATATTCGAGTTTAGGGGGGTTGGCTGTGGCTACGTTTGTCGAGGCAATCTCAACTTCAGCGACAGCACTGCATGATTCGATGTCGACTTCACGAGTTTTAATCCAATCTAATTCATCTACATACCAACTTCGGTGCTGGCCGCGTGTTTCTGCTTCCTCCATTCGTCGTCGAACCCGGAAATGCCAATCCATGTGAGCCTCTTTCTTCTTCTTACCTTCAGTATCAGACTGGAAACGTCGGCCGCATTGCGTACAAGGGACACCTAGTTTTTCATAGAGACTGGAAATGAGATGAGGGCGAGGTCTAAAGGTTTCAGTTAAATGTCACGATGAAATGGTAGTGAGCTTACATTTTTAATGATGCCTGCTTTAACACAACATCGTTAGAGCTATCCACTAAAGGTTTTGGGGTAGAAGTTGAGCTAATGAGAGAAGGTTGTTGATGCCCGGGCAAAGTATTCAAAAAAGTGTTAGGTTTAGCAGTTGAGTTAGCAATTGAGTTAGCAGTCGAGTTAGCATTCGAGTTAGCAGTTGAATTAGCACCAATAATACCAGCAGCTCGCAACTTTTCAAGTAATGCAGCATTAGATTCTGTAGGTGGAGCAGAACTAGTAACATGGGCAACATGTTGGTAAGAAGATTGGGCGGGAGTTTGAGCTATGGGAGGGGGGATTTTAGGTTGTCTTGATAAAAGAGCGGCGAGAGCACCTGGACCCAGTATAGAATCAAGAGAATTTGGTGGTGCAGGAATTGAAGGAACTAATGCAGGCGCAGGAGGGGCTGGCGCAATGGGTTGCGCCTTAGACGCTTCAGAAACTTGAGCCACTTGGATTTTAATAAGGGCTATTTGGTCAGGCGGCAATTTTTGGTTTTGCAATATGCTCTGCAGATCAAGTAAAGCTTTCAATCTAGTTGATGCGGCAGTGTCTTGCATATTCCGAGCCCATGCCGCCTTGGACTCTGATATGAGTCTATCAATATCACTGTTTAGTGTATCTATACTAGCCTCCCCTGTGGGAAAGGATTGTGGCGCGCGATTTGGCCAACTTAATATATTTGTCGGCTGACTAAATTGTTGGCCCAATTGCCGCTGTGAAGCAAATTAGTAATCAATTTTATTCGTATTAAGTTTACCTTACAGCGGAGAGCCCATACGATGAATTTCCACCCGGGGGTGTAGAGTATTGTTGTATATTTGGCTGGGACTCAAATTGTTTCCCATTCCCTATATATGCTTGTAAAGTCTGAGACCCTGGAAAATTGTTTGACTGGGCGGAAAAATGCTGACCTGTAGATGTTACAGGATATTGATGTCCGTTTGTAAGACTAGAGTACGGTTGGTTGGTAGGTGGGGTAAAATACTGCTGGCTTTCAGACTGAAAATATTGCTGGTTAGGATAATTCGGGCCTGAGGATGGTTGCTGTAGCTGTTGCTGATGTGTTTGTTGGTAAACCACTTGTGGTGTTGGAGCTTCATTGTAAGGCGCCTGCGAAGAAATTTGACGCCCTCTATTAGATAATTGCTGTTGAGTTCTCATGTGCTCTTGATGGGCCTGGAGAAAAGACGTCTTCGCTTTAATAAGGGCATTCTCTATTGGACGAGTGACTTCCGGTGGGAAAACTGGCCGAGTGTCCATAGAACCAGGAACAGGTTCTTTCCATGTCTTTAACATTTCATCCATCTTCCTTCGAACATTATTGTCAACCAATGCGTAAGCTTCCATAAACGTCGCGAATAATTGCCGCCCGAAGAACAATGTATATGGAGTGCCGACATTTTTCACAACTGAGTCCAATACGTAGAATGATGGTAATTTTTTTTGGGGGGATGTCTGAGAAAAGTAAGTAAAACAACTTGGTGGACGAGAAGAAGGGAGAGATAAAGGTGTTGGCATCCTTATTTGTGGGTTGCAAAAGATTTCCTACCGTCTTGATATGATTTTTCAATGCCTCGGATATAGCGAGTGCGTGTTCTGTGTTTTCCTTTGCAATCACGGTTAGGTTGCTAATTTCATATCTCGAGTTTAACGTCAATGCTTCGAGGGCAATACGATAGTCTTCTGCCACTTCATCGGACATTGTGGAAGACATGATGATGATGATGATGATGATGGGTAAATGAGGAGCCAAAGAAAGACCGTAATTGTAGGGGCTAAAGGGGGAAAAGAGCCAACCACGTTGAAGCTTTTCAACCACGACCGACCCAGATTCACTCAAGAATATTCCACTTTATATGAACAAGAAGGGTGTATTGATGATGATTGAAACTCTTTCTCTTGCTTGTCTGTCACTCTCGCACTCCACTTGTTGCCTCGCTTCTCAGCTCAATTCCCGCTTCTCAAAAAATATTGTGTATCTGCAAGGCGCTACACCGCGCGAGAGGCAAAACCCGAGATAGTCTTCCGTGTACAGCGTCCTGATGAAGCCGCTCTTCTCTGGCACGAAATAATATTGTAATGTGAAGAGAATGAAGGTTGCAGGATTTGGCTACAGGTATGAGCGTGGTTGAATCGTGTTGAAGCACATCACGGCAGTTTGGCGTTTTTCCGGCCGGCGGCAGAACTTAATACCGAAGGAGAGGTTCAGCTTCAAATCATTACGTGTGATTGGTATAAACATAGCAGACACTGTAATCATTTGGTCAGCCTTCATCGTCAATAATTATATACACATAAGATGGATTTCAAATTGACTCGTCAAAGAAGTTTATCTTCGTCACTGGATACATGAGCACTTTGAAAATCGCTAGGTTGATCACAGCCCCACCTCACAGACTGAGGAGAAGGGCGGCGACCTCAATAATTACGCCAATTGGAATAACTCAACCACAATATTCGCTTTTTCACTGGATTTAAACCTTTTCCCATCCCTAACATATAGTTATCTCCAAAGTAGGCCACCAAAGAACTGAGTGGTTTCGCAAAAACTTAGGGTGTAGACTCCCATTTATTTTATTGTACACGCGCACCTCCATTGCTGCATAAGATGGTGAAAGGCGTACACAGAACGAAGATTGGGTGTGTATGAAGCCAAAAACCTCGCTTGCAATGAAGCTGCCTCCATCCCAGAATGACTGAGTTTTAAATGTATCAGGCATTACGCGTACAGGTAACAGCTTGGAATGTTTCAGCCTTCTACCTGAGTGTGTAATTACATCTAACGGCAGAATACCAAGGAGAGAGGTCAAACATGGCTGTACCAATGGGAGATATTTGAAGACACCAAAGATCGTCTGTAAAAATGAAGATCTCTTTGGGTCTTTCGGCAGACACAAACTGTCACGTTAAAATTTTCTCTGAGAATGTTTTGCAGTGATTCTTCAGCTCTCTGACCTTCAACGAGTAGCTATTTTAATAACAACCACTTAATATATATAATTCAGCCTCGTCGATGGAACTTACAATTTCCCTCTGTCGCAGAGTCCTTCCATCAGTAAACTTTCAATATGCCATATAAATTCCTCATTTGCTTTCCATCGTCAAGCTTGTCTCACCAAGGAAGATTTGGAGCGCATTCGTAACGCAGCACGACAACGATGTGTGACTTGAGAGTCACCGAGATGACTCTTTTGAGCTGGGTTAATATCAAAACCCGTCGATTATCCGATAGTCTACTAATTCAACTGCAGGTAAATACTTTCCCTCTAGACACTGAGGTAGAGTCAACCGCAGATTTAGCCGATGGAGTCGTCCTATCTAAAATGATGGGTACGTAAGAGGAGAGTAAACTCCAAGAATCAGTCTCTTGAATATCCTGCTAGAATTTCTAACTTCTAGCTTCATAGAAAACATCAGCTCAGACTATGCTGTACCGATTTTTGAGCAAAATACTGGCCCGTCAAGATGGCTCAGTAACAAGAAAACTTTGGAAGCAGTGCACAAATCATTGTTAAGATATATCGGGGATAACTGCCCAAACCTAGACTCAGTAGCATTTGAAAGTCGGGTAGATTTAAACGCTATTGCAGAGCATGAAGATCCACAGGAAACTGTCAAACTTCTTACAATTTTCCTCATGGCAGCCGTGGAGGGCCCCAATAATCGTGATTATATTGGCTTAATAACCTCTAAACTGGATACATCAGCCCAGGAAGCGATCAAAACAATCATAATGCAAGCCAATACGATAGGTCAACAAACAGCCAATTTGAGCTCACTCCCTGCTCCTCCAAACAACGATCACGAACTTGCGCTCGAGGAAGCGCAAGCTAACTTATATGCGGAACATGAGGCACTCAAGAAGAAGTATGCAGACTTTATGACAAGGTTTGAACGGTTGACTATCAGTCATGAGGAACTTATTCAGCACAGTGACGTCGCTGATGCTCGTTTAAAATCTCTTCAAGAGTCAAATGATGGTGACCAGACAGACTTTATCAAGAAACAGATGGAACGTATACGAGAACTTGAAGATATCATTGCACATCAAGAGCAACAACTTGAAGCGGACAGAGTTACTAAAGAGGCGCAGTATCGGGAACTTGCTTCGGTTAGACCAATGGCTGCACGCTTAACCGAATGTCAAGATGAGCTTAAAGAAGTAAAAGTTGAGAATCTCAATCTGGTCAAAAAAGCGAATAAGGTTGATCATTACTTAAAGAAACTAGAAAATCACACTTATCTTCAGAGAGAAAATGCTGAATTACGAGAGAAAATCGATCTTCTCGAAGAAAACCAGAGAGATTATGATAGAGTTCACGAGGAGAATGTAAGATACAAAACTACTGCCACTGAATACGGAAGCAGATTCCAAGAGCAAGAACTTCATATTGTAGAGATATCAAGTCAAAAAAATGCTCTTAAACATGATATACAAATTTTAAATCAAAAGATAGTCGAGCTCAGTGAGAGACAACAACATGACGAAAAATTTATCAATGACCTACAAGAACAGATTCGCACTTCCTCTGGACCACTCTCTCCGGGATCCGTAGCTCCTGGTCAACATGTCCTGAGCCTCGAAGAAGAACTCGAACGAGTCGAGGATATGCCAAACTATGCCCTGGAGAACTCAAGACTGAAGGCAGAAATAAAGGCTCTCCAGAAAAATGACGGCAGCTCGAAAATTGCTCAACTCTGCGACGAACTGGCGGAAGCTACGAGAGCTAAAAAACAGCTCGAAGAACGATACCAAGGGCTTTCAGAAAAATATTCGATTGCTCAACAACAATGGAACGCAATTGGAAGCAATTCTTCAAATGAAAAGTAAGTTCATAATCCGTACAAAGTAACATTCAATAAATCCACTGAATTCTAACGGGGGGGGGGTCAATTTAGAAATGAATCTTTAGTAAAGACTAGAAACCTATACATCGAAGCATGCCAAGAACTTACTTCTGCCAAATCTAAGCTAGCCCAGCTTCAATCAGAATCATCAGAACGCGACAGCGAATCTTTAGAAAGGGTACTAAAACTTATAGATATTCTTCATGACTCCAAGGATAGTAAAATTAATCACGCTTCCATAACTTCTTTGCAAGAGGACCTATTTATCCTTAAAGAAAAATACGAAAATATTTTATCTATCCCTGGAACTCAGATAAACAAACTTTTCGCCACACTCACCTTGAAGGAAATCCAAAAGAATAAAGAGACTTTGATCGAACAATCTTCCGGACACGTTGAAGAAGGTAAAAAACAAGGTGCTCCGAATCAAGTAAGTCCTGCATGATTCGTCAACTAGTTTTTACTACTTCAAGAAAATGCTCGAAAACCCCTCCCATCGAGCTTACATTTCACATATCTCTCTAAGTTATAACAATCTCTGGACGTTTGCGGGGAAAAAATTAGATCTATATTTTGTCAAGAGGTGAGGCTAATCTAAAGCAACTAGACACAGGGGCATAGCCTCTTACCCCAAGATCGCGAAGAAGAGTCAAATCTTACACAATTGATTAACTCAAACGATCAAAAGGTGAGCTGCAATCCATCTCTTCGAAAGAATAGAAAAAATTCCCCAAATTAAAGTTTTTTCTTTGCGGAGAAAGCATAGCCCGCCTATTCAATGAATCTAATTTCTAATACTGTCACAGAATGCATATGAAACCACTCTTAAAAATTTGACGCGAGAAAATACCTTAATGGCCACAGCGTGGTACGACCTCATGAGCCGTATCCAAAGTAATCACCTCGTTGTACAGCGCCGGCAAGATGTGCCTAAGAGCTGGTTAAATAAACAGAGACTACTCGTTAATAATACCGGGAAACGATAGTTTTACCGTTGATTCAATAAATTTCTATTTTGGGCCAAAGTTAGGCGATAATCAGGGATCTCTATCTTGACACTGGCATTAATAACATGTCTTCAAACAAAGAAAAGAAAGAAGCTGTCTAAATCAATTCATCGAGACTTACCACTTTTACTTTCCTATCAAGATCCCTTGGGGTCATAGATATGCAAAATGAGTTGCAGAATAATGATTGTAAGTCTAATTATAGAAAGCTTCGCGGAATTGGATTGAGCTAACCATAGATTTGAAAGAATGTATGCCTACCGCCTGAAAATTATTATGATACTACGACTTGAGTGGTTACTGTGAGGAAAGTTGAATTACTAGCTGTACGATTTCTGAATGAAAAGTAATGTTGTCTTTAAAATTCAATCCTACTACATGTACCGGTGGGTTATATCAGGGGCGTTAGTTATATCTTGAAATCGGAAACGAACTTCAATTTATTATGTAGATGTCCTATCGTGAAGTTGGCTTTCAACCATTACTATGTCAGGATTAACAATGAGGAAATTTCGGATTTACATTTCAATTTTTCAATTTCATTTAAACATAACGTTATAATAACAACCTCTTCAATGATGGGATTTGACACCACAGCAAATTTCCGGGTGCTTCCAATGCCATTCCACGGAGTTCTGTTTGTAGAGGTACAGTCCTCTCGATCGATGCTCCAGATTTCATTTCCGAACGCAACCCGTCGTGACCTCTCCTACTTCGAGCGATCGCACGCACGCACGCACGCATCTCCGGCGTCACTACCGTGACCGTCAATGACTCGGACGTAGATTTATGCCCACCCGCAGAACCAGATGCCGCCGGCCACTCACCAGCGACGGACGGGTCGACGGGGGTGTCTCCGACCGTGGACCGTTGCCTTCCCGTCGGGCCTCGGCTTCTGACGTGGTCAGGACCGAGTGATCGCCGGAGAGTGTGTTGTGGCTGTGCCGTGGCTGTGGACTGCGAACCCCACTTCCTCACAGGCGCGTGACGGCGCCTTGGCCAGGTGTTGTCGTTGGTTATGGGAACAACATTTTCATCGCACCTCAGGGTGCTGTTGCGTGCACCTCGGAATGGCAATGAGTGACATCGCTCAGATGGGAGTTTACGATGGGACAATCAACAGCAACAACTAAGCAGGACTCTGTTCGCGCTGATTCGTGGAAAGAGTGGTCATAGTCGTTGCTTCATCTATAGATGGTATTGGTAAGTTCCATCTCGTCGACTTGCATTCTTGCGGGCGGGCGGGCGCGTGTGAGTGAGGCCTCACAAAATTAATAGTTTCTGTTTCTACAACTTTGAATGAATCCAAAGATCTTTGCCTCATGCTTATCCTATCTGATGGATGGATGGATGAAAATATAGGATATACAGGTTTCTATGTCAGGATTCAACTTCATAGCACCATTCTCGTAATTTTGCGCACGTATTTTGTGCACCTTGCTTTGAACAAGAAGGCCATAAATTTTAGCAGAATTACAAGAGGATTGATCAATATCCCAATATTCTCTTCAGCAATCCCATACTCTTTTGCTCTGGCTTCTCATTTAGAGCAGCACGTAGACTCTCCCAAACGCGACCTGGCTCTTGGCTAGCGTCGATTTTTTTCCAGATACCAGTTTTTTGATAGTAACCAACTACGGGAGCCGTTTGTTGATGATATGTTACGAGTCGCTTCTTTAACGCTTCGGCGTTGTCATCCGATCTTTGCACCAGTGGCTCGCCAGTGAGGTCATCTTTCATGGCCTCTTTGGGAGGATTGAAAATTCTATGATATGAGCGACCAGATGCCGGATGCACTAAGCGACCAGTTATTCGCGATACAAGTAAACCGTCATCGATCTGCAGCTCTATGGCGCTCTGAAGCTTCTGCTGTCGTTCAGACAGCATTGAATCTAGACGCTCAGCTTGTAAGACGGTTCGGGGGAATCCATCGAGGATAAAACTAGTAGAGTTTCAGTGGGTTGTTTTGTAGCCCTGTTATTGAGGCGAGAAGTCTGGCTTACCCTCGCTTGCATTCTGGGTTTGTTTCGAGTTCCGCCTTGATCATGCCAATGACGATTTCATCACTCACCAGGTCGCCGCGGTCCATTATTTTTTTAGCCTCTTCTCCGAGTGGTGTCTTCCGTGCAACCTGTGAGCGTAGCATATCTCCAGTGGCCTAAGGAGCAGTTAGTAACGGTTTGACGGCACCACATTACGTCTCCGGGCATACTAAGTGACAGCAGCCGAACCTTTCTCGAATCTTAGGTGCTTGCGTTCCCTTTCCTACGGCAATTGATAAGCCATCGCCCAAAATAAGAAGGGTCTTACCACCATACCTGCTCCTGGAGGTCCCATTAGGACCATGCGGATACTATCGTTCACGGAAGAATTTGACGCATCCTGGGCCTCTCCATGTCCGTTTGACGTCATAGTGTCTGTCTCAACGGGGAACACGAAGATCTGAGATAAGCTCGATAAGTCTAATGTTCTGAGGGAGCTCTGGTTGAGAAGAGATTTTTGGAATGGTCGCTGCCGGATCCCAGTGCGGAATGACCATTAAGTTTAGTTCCCGGCTCGGCTACACACGAACGGCTCTCTGGAATTATTCGCTTTCCCAACTTCCGTAAAACTTCATAATTTACCCGTGCGCGCGCTATCCCTATTTTTTCGGAAGCGAACTCGGGTTTTAGACGACAATGTAATTATCTATCAAAATCATCGAGATTCTCCAAAGCATGCTGTACCTATAAAATGATTGCCTGCATTCAAGGGTCAAAGTCTATTGTTCTCCAGATTGGTTCAAACTCGCTAATTTTATGACTATCAATCACTGTTCAAATAGCCCTGGTTTGAATCACTCGGCTTAACTGGACAAGCTACATGATCTCGACATGCAATTCCCACAACTATTCAAATACTATTTAAATCGTCCGAGAAAGTTAATTTTCACTCGGTAAAGCATCGTGACTTTTTTGGGTATTAACTGATTGGTTGCAGGTCCACCAGTGTATTGGAAATTTAGCTCAACACGTTCATCCTTATCAGACATTGAAAGGTTATTACAATGATAAATTATTTTTCCTTATCTTTAGGATATATAATAAATTTGTGGAATTCTAGAAACCACACAAGACTCTAGTCGAGTATGAGTCATGGGGTTGGTTATTATGACATAGGTCTCAGCTTTGAACTACTTTGGAGCCATGGATCAGATCAGATGGTGGTAGCGTAAGTGGCGATTCCCATGCTAACGGAGAGCATATAAAGCTGACAGTAGGCTGTTTTATCACCGTGAGTTGCTCAAGTGCTGATAATTTGGTAATATGTTCGTAAATCACCTTTTCAAACTCACTGAATCTCGATTTTAGACGCAAGGCTTCATACATGTGACGATGACTCTCATATTGGTCTTATTATGGATTTTATGACCTGATATCGCTCGTAGACTTTCACAGCAATAGATACAGGTAGATTATTGATTTATATCGGGGATCTGTGACTTAGGATCTATGAGACTGCCGAATCAGGATGCAATTTCTCTTCCGGAGATGGCTCATTTCGCTTGGCTCAAAGAAATGCATCGCATAATAAATATATGGAGCCACCCGACAAAACGCACAAGTCTTGGCAAAACCCGCCATTTTTTTTTGAAAACTTTCGCCCGTGCACGACCCAAATTTCAGATGATAATATCGTTACAGGATACTTGATCACAAAAATATTGTAATAAAGATACATCATCGGCCCTATAATATCGTTATAGACAGTCACATATGTACATCTAGGATGGAAGGAGGAAAACTTTCCCCACCCGCCCGAAGGGCAGACGGATTCCTTATAACCATATTATTGAGTGCACGTGCCTTTACAAGCATATTTTGACGCTAAATACAACCGCCAATTTTGCGGGCCGCCGTATTAAGTTTACAAATTTCAAACCCGTGTGGCTATTTCTACAGCCATTTAAATTAAATTAAACGACGGTATTTTTGGAGCTGAGCTTCTCACACATAAAAATACTGTGGTAGATTTTGATTTAAATGTTTTTTGAAGGTGGTGGAACAGTTGGCGTCCGAGGCAATTTACTTGCGCGTTTAGTCGGGTGGCACCATATGTTTAAAGAGTCTTTGTTGGAATTTCCATTGCGTAGACCGAGCCTTATGAGAAATAGGATATAGCGCGCCAAGTGATGTGCTGGTAGGAAGTTCGAGGGGTTCTCTGGAAACTTGTCGTACTCTTAATAGATACATGTACAGGATATCAGCGATTCGATTCCGGAAAGATATCTAAGCTATTAATTAAGATGTAGAGTAAGTTACAATTTATGTTCGATATCTAAGAAGATCCTCACAACACTACCTTATTTACTGTCTTCAACACGCGTATCTACTAGTATCCGCGCGAGTATGACTAACACACTCGCTTACAACGAAAGCCAATCTATATTGATACGGGTCTGCACGGCTCTATTATCCACAAGGCTGCATAATTACTGTTGTGTAATTACTAGGTCTGCTTCACTTCTAATATAAGCTATATTTCTCATGTATAACGATCAGTCAAATAAATAGCGAGATATGAAGATTTAATCATGAATTTTCTTGCCTTTGCCCTTGACGCAAATTCAAGAAGCGGGGTACTTGTGTATGATTGAAATTCATAGAGCGAAACCCATCCTGGAGTATTAGTTGATGGTTCGGCTGATCACAGCCCCACCTCACCTAATCGCTTTGCTACATGTACTAGATGAGGGTCGGATGGTGGTGTGGTACACCGTCCGGGCCATTCTCCAAAGTAGAGTCTGGGTAGCCAAGGCACATGCCCCACTTGAGACAGGAGAAAGCTGGTTCGAATCCAGCAAGACCCCCACACCACATTTCTCGCCTGGTCATGTATGTGACGATGTTGAAGGCACACAG
>JAKRRZ010000052.1:0-39424 GCA_022627015.2 Podosphaera aphanis
ATTGTCGCTTGTAGTTGGCGACGACAGACTCTCTAAGCTAGTGATGGTGAAAATATGACAAATCTAGGGCTTGGACAGATTAAAACGACTAGGTGTCTCTGCTCGATGACCGGCAGTAAATACGCCCCAAATTAGCTCTAAAACATGACCAGGATATAGCCGGGTCTGGACCCCTGTGTATAATAAAAGGCCATTTACATTGTGGACCCCTGAATGAGAGTACTCCTAGGGTTAGTTTTCAGCATGCACTAAAGCCTCGCTTATGAATATTATCCCTACTAGACTTATATAATCCCTGCTAGTCTTTACACCAAAAGAAATTTAAAATGTTGGCCTGAGTGATCAGGCATTTTCCTGGACTGCCGCTTCGACCTCTTTCTCCCCCTCCCTTATCTACGCACTTCAATAGGCACCGGTGATATTGTTGTTTACGGAATCATCATCATCATCAGCATTTTCATCTAAGACAATCAACAAATCGTTACTCTTAAATTTTTGCATATTTCATACGCCAATTATTCCTTGAAAGATGAGACAGGTACAACCAGCATCTCAGACAAAGCAGCTCAGACAAACAACGCCAAACGATTAAATAGAGATCAACATCTCCAGGTAAGCCCAATTTTCATGGTAAATAAATATCTGAGGTAATACGTCCAGATCAAAACTCTCCACGATTCGGGAATGAATCAGACAAGTATTGCAAAACAACTCGGCATATCTCGAAACCAGGTCAGATACACCCTTTGTACTCCGTACATCGAACCCAAGAAAGCTGCAGGTCGGCCCCAAATGTTGTTCTCCTCTGACGTCGTCCGGATTGAGGCTTTCATAACATCATCCTCTGAAGGTCGTCCAACGTCATGATTTGAACTTGCACCTTTCGGGATCTTGGAGTGAGTGAAAGGGTTATTCAAAACGAGCTAAAAAAGGGGTTACGGACGTCATCGAGCGCTGAAAAAGCCTCCACTTTCTGAAGAGGTTAAAAGGAAGTGTCGGGAGTGGGCCGAAGCCCACAAGGACTGGACTGTTGAAGATTGGATGGCGATTCTTTGGACTGATGAGACCTGGGCCATAGACGGCCAACATAAGAGAGACTGGGTAACGCGAAAGGTTTGTATCTTTGTGCCTCAACTAATAAAAAATACTGATCTAACTCTCAGTTCAAGATAGGTGAAGAAGTCAACGCCACCTGCGTAGTGGAAAAGGTGAGAAAGAGTCTTGGCTGGATGTTTTGGGGATGTTTCGCAGGGACAGAGGAAGTTCCTTGCCTTTTCTGGGAGAAGGAATGGGAGTCTATTACCTCAGAATCATACTCTCCGAGAATTGTACCGCTGATTGATGGAATGGTGACCATGAGACCATGGGTTTCTGTGATGCAGGACAATGTTCCTTCACACAGCGCAGTGGGAACAATCGAAGAGTTCCGGGAGAGGTTCATTACTCCGATCGACTGGCCTTCGTATTCTCCTGACCTGAATCTAATTGAGCACGTATGGGATAGTATGAAAGATTACATACAGTACCATTACCCGAGATTGGAAAGGGGAGGGCAGCGATCCTACGATGAACTTCGAGGAACAGTGAAAGAAGCATGGAATGACGCGACTAAGCCGGATAAGCTTGAGAAGCTTATCAGAAGCATGCCCACGAGATGTGAGGCAGTCATACTTGCTCAAGGCCGGCCTGTAGAATATTAAATCTGACATGTAAATCAAATTTGCATATACTTGTTCATCTGACATCGATTAAATTCAAAAAATGTTACCAAATTGAGTTAAGCTTGTGAATTAGTGCCAATGGTGAAAACCTCTGTCGGGCAAAAACACCATACAAATAATCCCTGTCATAATGTCTGGAAACCTTATTTCATAAAAGATGCTACCTAACTAGGCCTAAAGGATCCGATTTCGCCCCACAAATTGGATCCACTGGTCAAAACTTACCCTGGGGGTAGAGTATAATCGAACTTGTGGTTGCCTATATTAGTTACTATTCCTTACAGAGCTTGTTTGTGCTTTTGTGTACCTCAGACTCAGTTATTCACAGTGAGTAAAGATTTCAACAAATAATATATATTTTCCTTGAGCTTCCTGGATAAAATATGCGTGGACAAAGTAAACGAAAGCGGCAGCATCAAAATATTCGACCTAAGAAAGCAAGATTAGATAATGAAATCATTCATGACAACAGTTCAGACCTGGTCAATGATTTTGTAGAACAGATTTACTTGAACGGTCTACACATATCAAGTGATGATGAATTTGAGGTGGAATCTCTGGGCTCCGATAGTGACTCGTGACGTTCCTATTGAAACTACAAATGCATTTGATCGACTCTTACAAAAATCGAAAGTGGAGTGGATTGAGGAATCACAAAGTGTCGGATTTCCTTATCAGAGAGGCTCTGTATGGTGTGCTCGCCAGCAGCGCCGTCATCGCGCTCACGATAACGAGTTGGCTGTTCACGCTAAAAAACATTTTCAATCCATGCACAACTTTCTTATGTTAGACGAATCTTCCATGGCTCGAGATTCTGTTCCTACCAAGCTTAATACATCTGTCCAAAAACGAGATAAAGCTATCGAGGACCTTGAGAAATTGCTCTCCTCAAAGGTCAGTGGTTTAAAAGGCCAAATGTTGACTAGATATAGAGCTGTCTTGGCTTTATTGTACTCCACAAAGTTACAGGAGAAAGGTGTGTCAAGAGAGGATATATCTCCAACAGTCGCAAAAACTTTCAATAAAGGAAAATACTTTGCTGATCGGATTAGACAGTGGGAACACTCTTGGATAGAAGAAAGAAAGATAGCCGAAAGCCGTCGAGGTCAGAATAGTAAAAGGCTTCCGTGGTTGAACGACGAAGGCGTTCAATTAGAAGTCCGAGAATGGTGTTCGGGTGCAGGGGAAGGGTAAGAACTTTTATACCTAAATTTCTATATGTTCTCATCAGGCATAACAGCATATAGACTTGCTAAAGCGGCGAGGGAATACTTTAATTCTACTCAAAGAGAGGAATCAATGGGTGTAACTTCTAACAATGGCTTTCAAAATCCATTGCTAGATTGAAAAAACGACGATTTGTCTCGAAAAATTCGTTCTCGAAAAGCGCGAAATTGGCTTACAAAAATGGGCTTTAACTTCAGCAATATTAAGAAGGGCGTATATATTGATGGACACGAACGAGAAGACGTTGTTAAATACCGTGAGGAAGTAATTCGGTAAATTGGCGAGAACTTTCGCCAAAATTTGTCATCTTTTCTGAAGAAAGTTCAAGAAAAGAGCCTTTTGACCCCCAGCCAAATGAGAA
Source organism: Podosphaera aphanis (assembly GCA_022627015.2). Classification (NCBI taxonomy): domain Eukaryota; kingdom Fungi; phylum Ascomycota; class Leotiomycetes; order Helotiales; family Erysiphaceae; genus Podosphaera; species Podosphaera aphanis. The sequence goes on from JAKRRZ010000052.1 coordinate 3,310, forward strand.
ACCTCTTGTCTTTGTAACTAATGACGAACCAATATTCAATGCCAATGATGGAAAACGTCAGATGTGGATCAACAGAGAGAGTCAGCCACTACAACCAAAAGGGAAAGAAAAGGATATCATGGCATCAACTTTTTTAACACCTGGAGGGATTTTAAAAGTTCCAAATACTGTGCCAGATGAAGAATTAATGAGAGACGCCTCATTTCCGCGAGATGAGAGTAGAAAGCCTGTTCGGGAAGCCTCTCTACTCCTGGAATACGGCAAAGACAATTGCTGGACTGGGGAAAATTTGGTAGGACAAACCACGAAAGTAGCGATTCCTATCTTAAGGTATGCTTTCCCAAACTTTCAGGCTGTCTTTGTGTTTGACAATCCGGCAAAGCATTGTGCATTTGCGCCAGATGCACTATTAGTATCAAAGATGAATTTAGGCCCTGGTGGAAGACAGTCAAAGCTTCGAGACGGGTGGAATTTTTCTGAGAATGTTCCACAGAAAATGAATTTTGGTGAAGATCATCCAGATGTCAAGTTACGTGGCCAACCCAAAGGTGTTGGACAGATTTTAATTGAAAGATTTCTCTGGCATGACCATGGGGCAGATGGACGCAGGTTCCTGTGACTATCTTCAAAGAACAAGGGTTCCGATCATGCATAAATAATGAATGCTGTGCCACAGCACTCTTGCAATCGCAAAGGGGGGTCGGATGGTGGTGTGGTACACCGTCCGGGCCATTCTCCCATGTAGAGTCTAGGTAGCCGAGGCACATGCCCCACTTAACACAGGAGAAAGCTGGTTCGAATCCAGCAAGACTCTCACACCACATTTCTCGCCTGATTATGTATGTGACGATGTCAAAGGCACACAGGACAGCCATGGGTGGCTGAAATGCGTTCCTGCGGCAGACATATACGGTTGAGGGTAGAAAGAGCTGTAAGGTACCTGACTTCGTGTTGTCTCTTCAAATGATGTTCGGTGTGAGTGCCCCCTATGTCATGTTGAAACATCGCTCCATGTACCGCACCAGGGTCATTCGTGTCATAGCCTGAAGGCTGCATACACAAGAATGATTTTAAAAAAAATGGCAATTTTTTCATTCAAGTTAGTGATCAAAAGACACGGATCATAAGAAGTTCTTAATTGGAGTTTCTCTTGATGATGCCTGAAGTATGTAGAGAACCAGTGTAGGCCTGCTTCCGTAATTCCATACAATGGTTTGAGTAGTTTCATGATGGTACCTTAGGGGTACTTGCAGCTCATTTCCTTGGGTAGATAGGAGTAGATTGTTCTGTTTAGCAATGATTGAGATTGGATGTACGCTTGGGTGATGTCGCGAGTCCATAGATTTATATTTCTCTTTTTAATTGATAGAAATAGTGATAGAATGACGCGTTGAATTGTAGGTGATTGAGTGAGTATCATTTTCTTATCATTGTCACTGTCACTGTAACCTTGGATCACAAGGCGAGACTTTTCATATGGAGAACTACTGGCTTTGCCTTTTATCTCCCGTACCATTCTGGCGTTGAATATTCTATGGTCTCCGTGTTTATTGACATCAAAATCTTCGAATTTGAAAACACCAGTGGCAAGTAAACCTTCAGTTTCTTTGTCATCTGCTTGCTGAAATGGTTCTCCTGGCGTGGCTATTTTCCCTTCCTTACGTAGAGTAAGGGCGAGTTCCATGTCTGACTTTTCTTTTGCGCTAAGTTAAATTGATAACACATCGGTACTGTCATCAAATGAGCAAAGATAAGAGTCCAAATCATCTGACACAGTGAAATTTGCCTCTGTTCTCGGACGGCCACGTCTCCTCTTCAAAATCTGTTGTGGTTTAATAGAAGTTGCATTTTCATTGTTAGGAGGCGGGATAGCATCTGGGGTATTGTCCTCTATTTCATTGTTATTGTCAACAACTTCCGGATCTATGCTTGCTTTTTATGCAAGGTGTGGTCTAACTACCGTACTGTAGAAGTTTCTAGGTCCGCGGGGCATATCAATTGTACACGTTTGTCCTTCTGTCGATAGGAGTCTAAATGGTCCTGTCCAGCCTTCCTTTTCACGCCAGACTTGCACAAGGGATTGTAAAGGGAGGTTAAGAATTGGTCCCACATCTGGTCCATTTCTTATTTTGAGAGCATTTTTTCTCATTCGTTGAGCATAAAGGCGTGTTACTTCCTTAGTGGCATTATGAATGAATTCGGCACGTCGAACAATTGATGGTGAAGGTGAAGACTCTTCTGTTAGGCGCGGGAATGCTCCGAACACGAGGAGGGTTAGAACAATACTATTAGGGCCGGCTATGTCATTTATGGCTTTGACGACCATTTGTAAGATTGCTTCTCGGCTGGTATTCGGTAGGTCTCCCTTAATGACTTCGTAAGCACGTCGTAGAGTTACATGGTACCGTTCAACTTTTCCGACACTTTGGTGTGCTTCAATCGGGACCTCCTTGGTTTTTGATCCGATAATTTTTGCCTCTTGCTTGAACTCGGCTGATGCTAGCTGAGTTCCTGCATCGTGGACTATGTCGTCAGGTGGTCCTTGATATACGTCGATCCAACATAGTCGGATCGCTTCCCATACTGTTTTAGCCGAAAGGTCTTTGATGAATCGTGCGGCCTGAAAAGCAATAGCTGAATCAACTACATGCAAAACATTTCTTCCATCTAGGAAAATTATGTCGACAATTATTTCAGCATTGAAATCGAACTTTTCTTTGCAACTGAATTTGAATCTTCCGGGGGCCTTCTCATTCATTTGAGATTGGTGACAATGTTTGGCTATTTCTCTGAGAATGTTACCATCAAATTCATGATTTGCTCGAGTCAAAATCTTTCGAAGTCTTCCAAAACTGGAATGCCCAAAGCAGCGATGAATTTGACGGAGCTCGGTTTCAGTTAAATTACTCCAAATTATATTTTTCTCTTGAGCTTTATCTTGAACATCCAGTAATAGCCATGGGTGACCTCACTTTCGAGTTACCGCGCATCTAATTTTTCCTTGTTTTAGGGTATTTTTAATATTGTCAAATTTAATTCCTAATCTATCCATATCATTGATGCACAATAGGAATGGGGTATTTGCGGGTACAACATGAAATAGAATTTTCCCGAAAATAGTTGGAACTAAGACTGTACCTATAGATATGGCATTACCTTTGCCAAAACGGATGTTGTGCTCACCAGCAGTTGATCTGTCGAGTTGAAGTGACGGCATTAACTTCTGGAGTGCTTGAAATTTTGTATGCCCAGTGGCTGAGACTCCTGCAGCGCCACTCTCCGGCATTATTCCTTGGAAGTTGTCTGATGAGTATCTATGGTTTAAGGTAAACACATTATTTGTTTCTCGGGGGTTGCAATAAACTGTTGGATCAAAGGGGTTTTGTTGCGAAATAGCGTGGAGGACAGACTGGTCATGAAGAATAGCAATGGTAGCTGTGCCATTGAGAATACCGAATTCTGTAAAGAAGTTTTCAAAGTCCTCTTGATTTTCCATTTCCATTTCTGCCATTAGTTGTTCCATTTCATCGATAGGATCGGTTTCTGGCCAGCATTGAATGCCTTCACAGCATACCAGAACATTTTGATAGGCTTCAGGGGTAGCATTTCTACCCGTTGATATCGCTGTGTGTTGCCATTTTGTGGTTGCCTGCTTGCGCTCCTCAGGTGGATTCCTTGTGGACCAACATCCTACTTTTGGACAAATAAAACACTTCTTTTATCTTTGATTTTGATTATTCTTATAGCTCCCTGGACGATACCTCCGAGAATTATCTTAATAAGGACCTCTGGTATTTTGTCGACATTTTGGAGATCTCTAACTATTCGATTTGGAATCAAGCTAAACCCATCTTCAGCCTGGCACCCAGCGACAAACGGTCAAACGGAGCGTATCAACCAAGATATTGAGCAATTTCTTCTACAACGGGGATTAGTCCCTTCTTTGCAAAATATGGAATGCATCCTAGAATTGGAATTGAACCTCAGACACCACGACCACCATCAATGACAAACCAACAACATAAAGAATTCTTCCGAGCTACTGAAATTGCTTCACGTTTTAAATCGATTTTTGACCAGGTAACATCTTTATCAAAGCAGTCCCAGGATAGATATGAAGAAAACGCCAATATCAAGAAGTCCGACACTCCGTTGAATAAAGTGGGGGATCAGGTAATAGTCAAGACGCAGAATATGCAACTTGGTCGTCCAGTCTCCAAACTTTCGTCAAAGTGGGAGGGGCCATTCAAGGTTGTGAAGTCCTCATCCCATACAGTAACACTTAAATCACCCCAATATTTCGTGTCTCTCTTATACAACCTTTTCCTTCTGGAAAGGTTCCAAGGCCAAAAAGATGAAGATCTTCACGCCAATAAAAGAAGAAGAATACATAGAACGGATAATCATGAAGAAGTAATAGAATACCGCTTAGATGAAATCATGGATTACGTTAAAGCTGATAGTGGAAGCTGGCAATATCTTATAAATGTAACGGCCGATAGTCCGAAAGCAACCTGTAGCCCGCCCACGTGATGCAACACGAGCTTCTTTGAGTAACTCAAGGGCCCACGTGGAGTTGATTTCAGACAAACTCGCAAAGGGAGGGAGCACGTGCGAGGGACCCACAAGTGGCGGAACAATTCCGAACCGACCAGGGTCTATAGAGATCATAAACGATCATCTCCTCTTGGCATACCGGGAGTAGCCTGTCGAGGGTGACGCTATGGCACGGGATGGAAGGGGTCAAAACGTAATGGAAGCGAGGAGTGAACCAATTTGTAATATAAATGGGATGCAACTCTCTGCTCTAAGGACATCTTACACGGAGAAAGAAATATTAATAATTATTATCGCAAAGTTGAAGCTTCTGCCAATCTTCTAGACCGTGACAACAAAATGGACAGATCATGTGCCGAGCTGGAAACCTGTAACAGACCTCCGTGGATACCATGATGCTATTTGGCACTTTCACGATGCTCACCCAGACTACCCCATTCCTCCAAGCTGGGTCAAAAGAAGGCATTCTAAAAATTAAATGCAAAAAGGAGAATTATGCCAATTATATAAAAGTATCTTCCAATTTATTTTTGCGAGGGAGGTAGTGTCACAGGCATAGCCCTACCCCGTGTTTGGCCTTAATTTTAAAGCACAAACTATGTATATTAACGGGACTTCCTTAGAGTAGTCGGACCTTGTGCAAGTACATTCTTATTTCCAGTTATCTATAGATTATAGGTTCAATCTTGCCTTCATCCCGTTCTAGAGTTATAGCCGCCCGTGACATTGTGCGTCTATTTTACTTGGAGGACGTGGCTCTTTGGTAAGCGTAGTCGCGGTGGCCTCTAGCTTGGGTTTTGGGGTTATGAGAGGCTATCCAGGTAGTCGCCGAGCGATCTTTACTGTTGACAAAGTGCACATGGACATTGGTGTCACGCCCATTTCAGGGATGACTTCTCCTAAATCCATCTCCATGTATCTCCTTTGTTGTGGCAAATAGTCTGGATAAGTAGTGGGGTCCAGAACGCTGATCTACCTCGAGACTGAATCCAGTGTGATCCTTAAGTCATCGTCTAGTAGATGTACTTCATTGAAGAGCCGATTTTTGGCTGTGTAACTTCCGTCATGAGAGCTTTAACACTATACCGTCCAGGCCGGTCTTCCAAGTAGGGTTTGGGTAGCCTGAATATCTACTCCACTCGAGACAGGAGATCGCTGGTTCGACTCCAGCAGACCTTACCTTACTGAGGGAAACTACGATGATGATGGTGGCATGTCTGGATAACTCAAGGTTTTTTGAGAGGTTTCCCTTGAGTGAGTTTCACGGATGGTATAGTTCGGTAGGGGTGAAGAAAAAGCCGCCTGCCACAACCGTAGTGATTCTTGCAAATGATATCCGAGGCATAATGTTCATCACGACTATATCATCATTGTATCTGATTGAAGTCGTCACCTGCGTGGGCCAAAAGACGCCAGATCGGGTATATGAAATCAAAAAAAACAAAAACAAACACGATCTTTAGTGCATTGCTGATCACTCTTGGGGGCATTACTATTCCTCCAGGGTAGTCTCCGTCCAGTGGAGAAAACGCTCGCTTCAGGGGTGTAATCCATACTAGCTCCAAAATACCCCTACTAGTTTCAAGGCTAACTGACGCCAACAGATTTTGCCCTAACCGTTAGGTAGCTATCGACTTGCTTGCCCTTCACATCAATATCACTCTCCATCATTGCAGCTATCATCAGCTTCAACAGCAAGACCATAAAAATCCGTACTGAAAATATCTGCATTCTAATATTCTCACAAAGTATCAAATACGAAGAAAATACAAACCTCATCCGTTACTGAAGAAGCTGAAGAAGCCCTCTTGATCTGAAAAGAGTAGAAGAAATAAGCTGGGCCGATGAGAATTGAATGGAATTTCTCTATAACGATAAGATTTGGCCTACAGATGGCTTGTACCCAAGAAAGTGAACTACCCGAAAGGTCTTTAACTTAATTTTTAGCTCAGAGGCTCCGGCTTGATAATGAAAAAGCAAATAATTTGAGACAATATCATGAATTGATATACTGGAGATACTTTGCATATTCTTGAGCTTGCACGTTTTACGAACAGCGGGAGAGGTTCATCACCACAATCGAGTGGCCGTTTAACCACGACCTTGACCCCATGAAGCATTTGTGAGACAGAGTGAAGGACTACAGACGGTAACATTATTCGAGACTGGATGGTGAAAAACGGTCGTGGTCTTACGACGAACTTGGGGAGGAGGTGAATAAAGCATGCACTTGGGATAATACTACGAAGTCGGAAAAGTTGGAAAAACTAATTAGTAGGAAGATATGAGGCTATTTTGTGTGACAGAGGAGGCATATGAAACCATAGATGAACGTGTAACGGTAATTATTATGCGTATCAGGAAGAGTAGAAATTAAATGACTCGATTTGGTTTAGCTTCAAGAATTAGCGTAGTGGACAAAATCTCGACCGGATAAAAACACCATACAAATAATCTTTCTCAAATCCATTAAAAGAAGATTAAAAAGTTGATGTCTGTTGATATGATACCGAATCAGGAAAAGATGGCTCTCAAAAGCCCCCGCTTGTTGCTCCCCCGGACAAAACCTACCCTGGAGGAATAGTAGTGTAGACTAGAAACAATCGGGTGCTATCAACACATGTAGCCTGAGATCCGGGGCATATTTTCATTCTTATGAATGAAACGTTGACTAGATTGACTGTAAGGGAACCTCCTCAGTGGTGCATGCAGCGGGGCTGTTACAGTGATAATCACTGATGGAAATTACAGCCGAGATTTTCTTGGAGACCCTAATTATCATTGGTCGAAATGTGATCTAATTAAATGTCCGAAATACATGTACATAAGCTCAACCTCGCTTAGAGTGTACTCCCTGTACATATTCTGTCTGTGGCTCAATAATGACGCAACTCAGTTCGTGACGCATCGCCCAAAATGTAAATACTTTTACTTAACCACACTGATATATTCTCCAAAATATATACCCGATTATCTCTGGCTCAGAAATATTATTTTACAAATCAGCTTCCCCACACAAGATAATTACAGTAGCATGGTATGAAACGTGGTGGTTTTACCAATACCATAACTGTGGTTAGCCCTCCATTACTGAGCTACTGTCGCGGGCGTAGTAGTTTTACTGACTTTACTATTACAAATATTATTCGGCATTTAATTAGTAGAATATATTTGCAACACGTATCAACCCGTGAAAGCCTGTGAACTTGAACGTTAATTTTACTGGTGAGACTTTGTACGATTCCTGCATTAGTTGATTTATAATGTCTAATTGCTAATGTCACACATAAACACGTTCCACCTCAGTACGTGAAGGAACATAGCGACAATTTTTTCTTAAACCAGCAGGTCTCGGTTGCATGTGAATGATACCGCATGTGACGGATCAGGTTGTAATTTTTATTTGAGGTCAGAATTATTAGAGACTTATTACAAACTTTTATCTCAACACAGCTTGCTTCACCGAAGTAAATTCTTAACTGCAGGACAGTCAATCTCCACCGTATTCGTCTGAACTGCTGGGACCATTTTCATTAACTCTTAGTATGCGTTCTCCTGAATCGTGGTATCATGAAAATAAACATAAACGAGCCTATTGGCAAATATTAACAAGAAATTGGAGAGTTTATCGCTGCAGCATAATGCGTGAGCCGCATTGGGATGCACAATGGTTAGGGGTATCAGAGGTTCCATTATAGAACCAGACCAGCTAATCCTGCTGCGGCAGCCAGACCAGCTATGGCGGTCCGACGAGCTCCGCTGCTGCTCGAGGTGGATGTAGCACTTTCACTTGCAGATGATGCTTGAGATGAAACCTGTCCAATTAGCATGGTTACATCAGATTTGGAAGAATCTTACTGAGCTTAGCTGACTAGACAAACTTGCAAGAGCGGAAGACGCAGATGAGCCTATGCTTGAGGTCAAAGAGGAGACGGATGACGGGATAGATTCCGAAGAAGTCAACGTGGTAAATCCGAGAGTGCTGGTATAGACCTGAGTTCCGGAGGTTATAGTGGCAACTATGGCAGAGGCAGTTTGACCAGATGGACTGCCACCGATTGTAGTTGTAGCTGTAACTCTGTCAGTCAAACCGTGCAAAATTGATGAAAACTTTCTTACCTGACGGAGAGCTGTTTACGGTAGTTCCAACCGAGCCACAGTACTTTTCTCCGTAGGCAATAACAGGAGCGGCAGCTTCAGCACCACAAACGGCTGTTGAACAGTCCCTGATACCATATGCGAAATCGACGTTTTTACATAGACAAGCAACATCGCCTGCGGCACATCCCAACTCTGAAGCCTTTTCAAGCATGTTGTTGACACATAATTTCTGTAACAGTTAGTGTTTTATTTTGGATGTTTTGGTAGTATGATCTTACTCCACATGCAGGAAGACTATCAAGCGTTTGAGCAGCAGCGGTGGCTACGAGAGCTCCGATGGTGAAAAGCTGTGTCGTCTTCATGTTGATTAATAGGAAGAATTATAGGTAATTAGTTGTTAATAGTATTTCGATAACCTTGAATGGTGTAATCGAGTAGGTTTAACAGGAGAGACCAAGAAGAATAACTATCGCAAGGATGGGAAGAAAAAGAGACGGAGGAGGCGGGCAGATTTTATTTAATCACAGAGCTGGGGGGGGCAGTCGCAAATTAGATAGCCTCGGTCTTACATGGGTGGGGTAGATGAAGGTTCAGCCACATATTTAGCCATATGTGCAGGGATCACATTCAACGCTGATTTGCCAAGGGCCTGTTCACTCCTGCTTCATTTGCTTTTTGGACTCAATTGTAAAGAAATTGTGATTAAGGGATTTCGCGAAATTACGATCTATTGGATATTTTAGAATGACTAAAATCTCCGCTAAATCAACGGGTTCATCTTACCTGACATGGAATTTTATGAAAACATGTGACGGAATTCTCTTAGTCAGGAATTTACATGTAATGAACTTTGATGAGTGAAAAAGTTGAAGTGTCAACGACTCTTATCAAAATTATCGGTTGCTACACCAACAACGAAACTCGATGACATTGGATTATCTCAAAGTTTGGCAACGGTTAGCGATTGTGGGATGTCCCGTTATGGATATTATTCAGTTGCTTTGACCACAGATCTCCACTACCCCACCATGCATAGATGTTGACAAAGCGTTTCACGTCACTCCCATGAGAGCGGACGGAGCCGTCACTCTTCCTTCGCTTATCCACATCATGTACTATCCCCCCGATGAATTATTCACAAAGTGTATTTTTCAGGACTCAAATCAGGGATATCTACTGGGTTTAGTGCAGCAGTCTCATCAAAAATAAATCCCGTGAGATAAGAAAAAATTCTGTGTGCTGCTGCCTACTGTTAGCCGGAAGATGGCCTCCCTCAGCTCTGAATGAAGGGAAGGGGTCCGTCTGCCTGACCCCGCACGCTCGACACGGCAAGAGCTAAACTCTTAAACGTATCTTCCGGCTAACAGTTGGCAGCAGCACACAGAATTTTTTCTTATCTCACGGGATTTATTTTTCATGAGACTGTTGAACTAAACCCAGTAGATATCCCTGATTTGAGGTCTGAAAAATACACTTTCTGAATAATTCATCGGGGGGATAGTAATTACTACATGTAGTACATGTACCGGTTTCAAGTTGTACTACATTTAGTTGGTAGTTCAGGAGATTTTACGGAAATAAATTGGTTCCTAAATTATTATTTCTCGGCAGTTTAAAGATTAAATACGAGGCCTAAAAACACAAATAAGTACTCAATTTTTTTAAAAAGGCGACAAGACTTTCTGAAGGATACATCATGTAAAATAGGATTTGGATAGAAGCTTATTTACCTGATGAGAAATTGCTCTTTCTCTGCCTGCGAAGCTGATAGTTTGATTTTGCCTGACACATTACTGTAATCGTCGTGAGAGGCTTTGTAAACTCACTAAGTTCTCCATCTGCACAGTCCAGCCAGCAGTAAACTCGTTCTCCGTAAACCTTTTCGCGCTTTTTCTTGCTCTCTTTCTCATTTCAAACTTTTCCTCTTCCGACATAGCTAATGCGGACTCGAAACTGATCGCGAACTCATGTATCGTTCCGGCGTGGAACCCTGTTTGTTTCCCATCAATCATGGTCACAATATCTCTTTTCGGTCCCCCACTATCATGCACAACTGAAATCAAACCAGCTGCCTGATACTCAACTACACCGATTCCAAAGTGTTCGTTCCACATGCCATTTACACCTATGCTAGCTTTCCTCAACCATTGCATGATCTCCGGCCAGGAGACATCGAGGTGGAACTCGACAGAATCTTTTATTTGTAACTCATTCGCAAGAAGTCGGAGCTCATATATACGTTTTGAATCTCCATCGTCACGAACGCTACCAATCAAGACCAGTTTGGCTTCTCTGGAAACAAATGTGTTTTTGTTTTTGAAGGAGGCAAATGATTTGAGTATAAGCTGATGATTTTTTTCCGGTCGAAATTGTGCGATGTATAGGAGGATAGGCTGTCGTCTCTTCTCTGTAGCCATTGATATTTCAATCTCACGCTCTATTTCAGTCACTGCCACGGGCGGATAGACAATCACTGGGAGAGGTTTTTTAAGTCTAGCACGCCAAGGGCCCCAGAGTGATGTGACATGGTCAAGAGTCCACGTCGAATTAGCCATCACAATGTCAATCGTTCCTCCAACAATGGAGTAAGCCTTAGCAAAGCACTTCCAGTAAATCTTTTTCGCAAATCCTATAGCTCCGACTCCTTTGCCAGCATTTACTCCTTCTCCCCTAGAAGATCCATCAACGTCAAGTGACGTAAACATATCGATCGAGATTGTTGGGTAATGAACATAAGCACCGACTGGAACCATAGGAAATAAAAATTTAGAAAAAGCAAGAGAGAAAGCAAAGCCCATTGTATCCACGAATATATCTGGGATGAGAAGGGAGAATGCATCCCAGGCTAAAATAAGGGAGCCCAGTGACTGTCCGAGAAGAGTAAAGTGAGGCCAGCTCGATGCAAGAACCCACGAGCGAGTCTTTAGATGAAGGAAATTCACAGACGGGGGATGAAGAGTAATATTAAACCGATTCTGTAGAGATTAGTATTTTCCTTGCTGGTGATAAGATGTCTAACTTTCACCCGGGCTAAGGTAGCATCCTTTTCTATATCATGATCGCCAGTGTATATCACACATTTTGCATTGGGCCATGTTTCCTGGGTCGCTCGGATCGCAGCCCAGAGAACTCTTTCGCCTCCTCCGCCGGCATTGCTACTCTCATCAGCAAGAGTGCCGGCGCTTGAAGACTAAAACGTACCAGAAAGGATGAAAGAATCCTATAATTCCATCCCATTCGGAATTTGAAATGATCACCTTTGAAGTAGAATCACTGGTAAACTCTTCTACCTTTTCCCATTCGTCACTGTCTCTTGAAGTCTTCTCACTCAGATCCCAGTCTTTCTCATCCTTTTCAAAAATCCTCAGGATCTGAGCTTTCGCATAAGAGTTTTTATCTTTAAGAAAGCAACCCAATGATTTTCTTAACAAAAAAACAAGTTTTGGACCGGCGAGAAGCAACAAAGGTAAGAAGGCTAGCAGGATGATGAGGACGATCATAAATGATAAATTTATTGTGTTGATAGTCCAGACGAAATATCCCTGAGTTTCTGCCATCAAAAAAAAAGAAGTTTTCTTATTGATGCAGCTTGTGGATCATTTGCAATCGCAAATCGACGGGGTTGAGAGCCTATGAAATCAATGACTGCAAGGCAAATAGTGAAGTTTATTTGTCAATTCACATATTTCAGCCTCACCTCACTATGAACGAATTATCCAGAATAGCTCTAAGCAGACTTGCATTCCGCCGCCATAACCCTACGCCTCAAATTTTCGTCTGCTCTCGAGCTTTTCATGCTTCAACTCGTCGTTCGGTTTATTCTGAATCAATTTTAATACTTCACGACTTATTCCAGACGGTCCACCAATTCACGGGGACTCCTTGGTCTCTTACAATCCCGTTAATAGCTGTTCTGGTTCGAACGTCTACAAAGCTACCGATACACATCATTCAACAGCGCGCGATTGTACAGCAGATAAGACTATCGCCATTAATTCAAGCATGGAAGCACTCACTTCAGAAAGAAACCATTCAAGAGGTCGGGCATTTAGGGCCGGAAGTATTCCAAAGAACTTTAGATCGAAAAATAAACAAAAAAAGAAGAGAATTGTTTCAAAAATTCAACTGCGGTCAATGGAAGTTATATATAGTACTCCTTGATATCCCAATAATATTGGCAGTGAACGATGTCTTGAGAAGAATGGCAGGACTAGAGCTGACAGCTCTTAGCAATTACTTCATTCCCGAGTCGCTGATTCTGAGCCCCATTTTCATACCTATGGAGAAAGATTTTGCTTTGGAAGGCATGTTGTGGTTCCCAGATCTAACGTTACCAGATCCTCACCTCATTTTACCTTTCATGCTCAGTGGGGCTATGTTACTTAACACGTTTGGTTATAAAACCCGGCAGATTCCAACCAGTAAACTACGGATTATAATTCGTAGAGGGCTTGGAGTTGTGGCTCTATGCGCCGGTCCTTATCTACTAAATTTCCCAAGTTCCATTCTCCTCTACTGGACCAGTAGCTTTCTACTGAGCTGGATGCAAAACTTGTTTATTGATTGGTTCATACCTACTCCGCGAGCTGTACAGCCATTGACTCCCAAGAGACCTTGGAGAACCGGAATAAACACAATCAAAGGAATGGCGAGAAAAAAATAATGTACGATCAGCGTTTCACAGAAATCAGTCTCCAAAGCTCGGCATTCAAATACATCTTCAGGGTTAAATTTTCGAGAAGAGTATTTAACTTCAAGACAAAATATCGGGGCACATAAGCTGTATTAAATTGAAAACATAACATTAAGCTTAGAAATGAGGAGAATACATGTATTGAATTGATAGACAGGTAAAATTTAATATTCTGATATCATTCGTTATCTATGTAAAAAACTAAATTTTACATGTTCATCTACTTTTATGTCCATACAGGTCGTTGGTAATTAATATTGTAACCACTTATTAGTCCCAGAGATGGTTCAGACTTACTAGTAGGTGATGGAAATATCGGTGATTGATTACACGGGTTTTATTCGGTGGTCCTATGATATTATTGTCTACAAGCGTTAATTAGCTAGATGAAGGACTAACTATCAAGGGAGTGGTTATTTGGAATCGTCATCGGTATTTGCAGTTGGGCTATACTCCATTTGGACGTAAATTGTGACGGCATTACTTTTCGTCCACAAGGCTACCTTTCATAATTTGTAACGTCTCCCATTCGCTACAAGGGGACGGACCCAAGTATACAGTCAAATCTCGCTATAAGGATAGTGGGGCAACCCCAAATCAAGGCCTATGATTGGAGGCTCCGATGCAGGTAACCAATAGGACCTCGTAAACTAGGGTCGACCCACTATCCTTATAGCGAGGTTTGACTGTAGGCAAAAATTTTGTCACAAATTATTTCATCCAGATATCAACAAAACCATCACATCTTACTATCTTGCAGGACTATCTTTTTTGAATCGCGTATCAAAGGGCTGTCCAGCGATCCATAAATATTCCTATCATATTAATTATTGGTGTAGTGGTTAACGATTGCGATGTTAAACTGACTTTGATGCTAATAACTAGCCTCTGTAAAGCCAATTCTACCATAAAGTTTGACCATCAGTACAAATGAATGTTTGTGGAAGTTTCACACAGATTGAATTCGTATTATTTTTAACCGAAAAGTGGATAGAGAAGTTGTAGACAAAACGGCAACCAAAACATGCGCGAGTCTTTGGCCCACAAGAAAGAAGTCCACTTGAATAACTAGTGATAGCATCAAGACAATTTATGATCTTATGTTTTAAGATGTACTCCCCTTGCCCAAATTACTTCCTAAAAAACTTATTTTTTTGTGGGGTTTTCACAGGGCAAAATACAAGTGAAATATAACAAGAATCAATGCGAAGTTGATATTTGAGACGGTATGGTGATCAAAAAAGGTGGAATTCATCATCAGACATCGGGTTTGAAAAGTTATTGATTATGTAAGAGGTTAGAAGGTGCAGTAAGTCCTGTCAATATCTCTATTATGGAGCCTGCAGTGATGAACAAAATCTACTGTGGTTTGTTAGCCCCGAAGCAGAGATCGAGATTGAAATGATCTTTTCACCTGCACAACCTCCTCTTGAAACCCACAAAAAAATAGATTTTTAGAAGTAATCTGGGCAAGGGGAGTAATTGTCAGTTCTCGCTCATCTTCCGATTATTTCGCTGTTGCTCATAGTCGGAAGTTAAGTGAGAACTGACAATTTTGATAGTTAACTTTCATTATGGCGCTTGGGTCAGATGGCTTAGAGGTAAGTCATCTGGGCCGGCCATCCGAGTAGAGTCTGAGTAGCTTGAACACCTGCCCCACTCGCAACAGAATAATCACTGGTTCGAATCCAGTAGACATCCCACCTTCACGCTGGAGAAGTATGTATCTGATTTAGCTTACTAAATAGATCAAGGTTTTTCTCGCTTTTCATTAGGTCGGGTTTTGACTATTGAGATTGGGGTGCTAGTCCCCGCTTACCTAGGTAGTGGTATCAGCGACTGCTATCCACTGTATGAGTCTTCTAACTTCATATCGATATATGTTAATCCTGTGTCGCAGTCACTATGTTCCACTAAGAATGGGGCTTCAGCTACGGCTAAGCCCGGTTGAGAAAAAAAAATATAATACAATACTACTGTGGCGCGAATCCGAAAATGTAACGCCTTCCACATGCCTTAGACGTACAACCGCCCCCTCTGCGTAGCATCCTGGACTATGGAAATCGTCAGGGATTGCTTCTTGAAGAATACTACAAATTTATGAATAATTTTTGGAATAGTCATGGTGTCTTTCACACATGTACGTGTATATATAGTATCGTTCGGAGGGATAGAATCGAGAGAGAATGAATCTGTGAGATAATCTGCTTTTCGGTCCGTATGGGCTATACGCAGTTTGTTAGAAACTGATCTTATCCTCAACTTAATTTTCGCCTAGTTTAACTTCTTTACCTCTCAAATTACATTTGAATCTTGCCATGAAATTTATGCTCAATTTGCCTGCGACTGCGACTGCGCCTGGCCAAGCGCTCAAGTGTAAGAGATTTTCCATGTAAAATTTTGAAGGAAGCTTTTTAGTCTTTGAATAGAGCTGCATATCTTTTGCAGAGTATGATCCATTCTCAGAGCTAATTGTATTTAGAAGCTTATGGTGATCCCGTAAAGCGTAGGCTTGTTTTAATTTCTCTTTTAAATGAGGCTGGAGCTACCCTATAATTACGTCAACTTATTTGATGGCTTCATCCTTAAGTTTGCCGAGTAAAATGTGATATCCAAAGTTCAGGTTTGTTGGTCCTTATTGCAATAACCTCTTATCTTCTTTATTCATGTTTGAGATTTCCTTCCATGGTGAAATAGGCTTTATGGAGGGTAGATACTGAATGTTGGACGTTGAAATCAGTTTAACATCGCAATCGTTAACCCCCACACCAGTCATTAATATGATAGGAATCTTTTTGGATCGCTGGAAAGCCCTTCGATACGCGATTCAAAAATGAAAAATCCTGCAAGATGATGAGATGTGATGGTTTATGAAAGGTAACCTTGTTGGCGAAAAATAATGTCGTCACAATTTACGCTCAAATTGAGTATAGCGTGACTCCAAATACCGATAACGATTGCAAATATCCCCTTCCATTACCAAAGTTATAATCATCAATCCCAGGAGTTGATTACATCTGATTAATACTATTTATTACATGTACCTGAACGATCTTACCATCGGTTGAGACACAACAAGAAAATGTCTAATCAATTAATCTCCCTTGCTGGATGGACTTTTATTCCAAGTGTAAGCAGGCAATAAAATGCTTCTTAGCAAATGTCTGTCTCTCTGTCGTTACCTAGTTCTGATATGCAAATTAGTTCGCTACACAATGGATACAAAGCATATTTTACCATGTCTCCATTCGCGCTGGCGATCCAAAGCCTCAACCAGGCTCCGTACTATACAATACTCATCGGCGCTGTATATACTTATCTGTAGTTTGCGCGTATTTCCTATTCACTATTTACGAAGCAGATTGGGAAATTCAGAAGAAACCAGATTTCTATCAAGCCTTACAGGTCCCATTAACTGCCACTGATAGAGAAATAAAGTTGCGGTTTCGGCGCTTGGCAGCACTTTATCACCCTGATAAGTTAGCCACCAGTTCCCTCTCTACTGAAGCCAACTTTGTACACCTTAAGCTCGCCCAAGATACCCTACTCAACCCTATAAAACGGTTTGCCTACGATCGCTTCGGCCCTGACATGCTTGAATGGGAACGATGTTCTAGCACCCGAGACTACCTAATTCAAGGTCTCCAGCAAATAATTCCACAATATTTTGGAACAACGTTAATTTTATCTCTCTTTGGACTATTAGGCTTCCATCAACATGGGACCTTCTGGAGATGGTTCACAGTTTCAACTCTATGTATCTTTGAGCTATACACGATTTCTAGACCACAGTTTCCTCGAATTCTCAACAACTTTCTAAATCCCGTTCTCTCAAGTCTAATGGGCCACCCACCATATCTTCCATTTCAGTTAATCCAGATTTTAAAAAAATCTAGTTTGGTGCTTCATATCGCGGTTTCACAGATTGCTCCTTATTTTCCCTCAACTAAGGCCAATGCATCTCAGGACATGGAACTCAAGAGTCAGATGGCTGAACTCGAAGCCAAAGCTCGTACCTTAGACATAGAAACAATTAGGTTACTTAACCTGGAGATGACACCATTTTCCTTGGACAAGAGTAATCTTAATTTAGTTGAAAACAAAATGAGGGAATGGCTTGTACAGAATACTATTCGAATGGATCCCTCCGTCAGGGACACTTTCGATAAAATATTTAAAAAAAAAATAATGGATGCTGCTGCTGATACATCCAATAAATTTAAAGTGAATTAGAAGCCTGAATCTCTTTCTTTTTTTTGTTTCGCATGCAATCCGAAATCCGAAAAAATTGAAGAAACATGTCTAAACGGCTCAAAATCTCTATTCTTATCATGCCAACCAAATATGATATGTTTGAACTGAAAGCTAGACATTTTAGCCTACGAAAATCTACGATTAAAAAGCACGATTATAACCGCCGGGAGTCGTTTACGGGCTTAAAATGGTGACGCCAAACCCCTGATGCTGAAATATAATACAGCCCTTGTTTGACCTACATGCTGAGGAACCAAACTGGTAAATAATTTTTGCGCCGACGTTTACCTGAGCTTTGCCCTTTAATAAAAAAGCTTTCAATTTCTCAAAGGTCATCAGTGTTCAGCCTTTCAACAAAAGAATTGAAGGGAGAATTTGCGACAAGTAGGCGCTTCTTGCTAAATTTTCCTAAGAAATCAACAGAGACCATAATCATGGGGAGCAACCGTAAGATTCTAACTAATATAGAAGAAGATCCACATCACAGTACAAAGATGCAATTCTCATATAACGTACAATATCACTGAGCTGGCCAAACCACTGAACTGGTCAATATTTCTTGGCATTACCTCATATCACTGAGCTGGCCGAAAAGTCTTGGCATATTTACACGTAACCACATCGAATTATTTTCATGACTGCCTAACAAAAAATCTACAAGTACTATTCAATTACAGTGATAGATGGCCCTTCCTTTTTCTGTAGGCGTGTTTGGGCATTGTGCGTAGAGAATTTTGAACAGTTTACTGATGCGAGGAAATGCCAAGAAAAATTGACCAGCGCAGTGGTTTGGCTAGTTCAGTCATCTAGTACGTTATACTGTTCTTTGGTAGATTTCGGCTATCCCTTTCTCCCTAAGATTGGATTACTTTAATTTCAAAACCCGAGGGATCTTTGTCAAGGCTAAACCAAAAATGGTTTAGTCTCTTCAGGGCAGCAAAAAACTAATGGACCGTATGTGAGGGAATAAATACCTACAAAATTTATTAGAGAGCAGTTTTATCTGGTCATAACACCTCAAAGGTACGTATATATGATGACCTTGAGCACTTCTCAGAATTGATAGGATAAAATACGTAGCCAATGAAAATGCTCATCTATCCGCAGTTTCTTGTACTGGGGCATTGATGTAATACAAGAAGAATGCTGTACGCTTAACCTTCAACGGTGGCGTTATTTTCTGATACTTTGATGCCTTCTTCGACCAAAACTATGTTGTGGCAGTTTAGGCTTTGAATGATGACGCCGAACTATATTCCGGCGCTAGTTTAAGTTTCAATCGGGGCCCTCCGAGGACAATCAATTTTCAGGATGCCAAATCCAGAATGAAGCCGGTCTCTCACGCAACACAGATAGATAGAATGTTCAGTGCACAATATATAACATCTGACCAAATCACAGTCACTTTTCAACTCATCTTCTCCAAAATTTCTTTCCTACAATACGATCGGTCGAACTTGAGCTCCGTCCTAACACGCAGGAAAGCTGCTGACGATTTTTGGCCGCTCTAAACTTCATTTGATCAAGGCATCAGCCAAAGACCACTCTCGAATTCTTGATTAAAAGGGTAACTGCTCTCTCAATTCCGTCGTTTTTTAATATTATCCCGAGGCCGAAAGAAAAAGACAACACCCCCTCTCCTCCTACTTTCTATCAATTATGTTCCAAACCATGGACCAGAGTTTTAATATGACTGACTGGTTCTACAATTCTGTTCATGACATCAAGATTGACGCTGTACCTAGAGCTTTTTCAACAACATCTCATCAGCGAAATTTCATCGCAAGATCGATCATCTTTTGTTGTTTCAACAATCCATGTCAGTATCGTGCGAGTTAGAAGTAATGGTGGAATTAACATGTGCAGACAAGTTCAACAAAATGTCTTCTCCGACCCGTCACACCCTGACGCAACCCTGGATAGAGAGCTGGACTCAATCACGCCAGCAAAGGGCGGACAGTGCGCACAGGAAAGCCCAAACGAGTCAGATTATTGGCTTTAAGAAGGGAGATTTGATTACCATCGGTGGCCAGGCTAGTAGTCAGTGTGTAGTTGCCCATGATACGACGAAAGCGAAGAAGTGTGCGTGAGAAGAAAAATATGCCTCTGATTTTCTGTGAACGCTCGGAATCGTTTCCCTATGACTCATGGCATGACGTTACGCGTTTACTTTGTGTGGAGTGTTCTGAATCCTACATGTATGTATGAGCGGTCGAGTAATTAAACGCGTCAGCAAATTGTAGAAGATACCGACCCCGTTTGTGCGTCTAAGACCCCTCTCAGCGGCCGGGAAACTGCATGAGTTGGTCGCTATCACTCATCGTGAACAAGTCTTCTGCTTCATGTGTTCTGTGTCTGTTCTTCGGTCAAATGATCCTCGTAGGAGCATCTTCCGCATCATGTCTTTCTTCTCTTGAACTCTGAATGAAGATCTCCCAACCCATGCGTATGCGACAAGTCATTCTCTCTCCAGTGCTGTATTTCTGAAGATTCAATCCAAGCCCAAGCCCAAGCCCACGGTCACGGCTTCAACTAGCCCCACACCCACCTCATCAACCGCTCGAGCTCCAGGGTCGAAAGTTCCTCCACAGGGATGGACGGTCTGCTGGTCTCTCGCTGGGAAACAGCGGCGTTCAAGAGAGTAGATGCTTGTCACGGTCCGCCATGCTTGATGATGATGATGATGATGATGATGTCGGCGCGTTAGGAATCTAGATTGATGATTGCGTCGTCACGTGAGTAGCGGGCTGTGGAGTGGTAGAGTGGTGCTCATAGTAGGCGTCATGGCGTGGTAGGACGCCGGACACAGGAAGATCACGGCCGAGACGGAAACGTGGATTCAGGTCGTCCCAACGATCCTGAATGTTCGCCACGACTCACTTTTACCTCTCTATATCCCGGAGACATGCCTCGTTGCGACGATGGTGTGACCGTGAACGGAGGAAAAGATTTGCCACGTTCATACTGCCTCTAGTCGATATGCAGAGCAAGCCGCGAAAATTGGGTGGTCGCGCACGTATCCCCATTTTGTGTTGGGCGAGCACCTTGAATACGAGCGAAATTGGTGACAGGCATCACGGAAGTGAGAGTGGGTGCGCATCAAGCCAAAAATCTGGCGGGTAATGAAGTTGCCTGTATTGGCTGTCGACTGTAGCTTTTGCTTTGCACCAAAGGTTGTCTAGTGCTCATTAGGCCAAGGTTTGAACAGTCGACCGTTCAAAGACCAAAGCTAGTCTAGTTCTACAACGATCTAACTAAGCTCCGGGGTGCAAGACCACATCATGATCAACTCAAGGACGATGCTGAGGCGACTGGCATTGGCGGAATAGAACCAAAGAAACAGGAACGATATCCGAGAAATCCAACAACTCCAGAATCGAACCGACACGAAGCCCCAGTTTCTGCAGTATTCGTGCAACACAAATCAAGTCTGAAGATGCTTTGAGGAGTCCTTTGAATTAGTACATGTAATACATGTAAGTCACAAGCTATCGCGGAAGAATCCCGGGTCGAGATGGTGATCTCAAGCACAAGAGTTCGTCGCACACACTATTTCAGCATAGCAAAGTAACAACAGCCTCCATGCTCGCGTGATGAGGCGTGTAGGTGCGATAGCACGAGCCAGCCACTGCACAGGCATCGGTTGAAGCCGGCAATCAGACGAATCCAAGGCACCGCAACGAGCGTCAACTCGTGGCGGATGTGGTCCCAGACACGTATTTTCTTCATCTCATAGCCCCTACCTACCAATCCCGCCTGACAGCCTTGATTTGATCGATGAACGATGCGGTGTCGCTGGTACATGTGGAGCGGCCTCGCCCAACCAGACCGAGCGGTTGCGTATATAAATGACGTCGACTTGTGACATCTTCACTCACATGCCGCCAGGGTAAAGCATCTTGGCGTTCGGGGTACAACGTGAAGCAAGACCGCCGCGGACGCATCGAGAATGCGGTGATGGTAACTAGATAGATGAAGGTCTAGAGAAAGATGTTGCGTGTCGAGTAGATGACTGACACGCTCTTCTATCAGTCTACCTACATACCCTCAAATAAGACGCACATGGCTCGTTTTGGGATGAATTCGGTGCGCCACACTTCAGCCACGCTCCATGCCTGTCAAACACCTGGCACATCTTGATACTTGTGTAACTGAAACCCGACGCACGGCGGACTTCCTCGGCTGGTACCACAGATTCTTCTCCGGGTCTTCCTGACATGACAAATTGGAGCATAGTTTGTATCACACACAGATCCATCTACCCATCCCCACTCCAGGGCATCCAAAGACCTTGGTTTCTCATCTGAGGCATGGAGAGGATAAATCTTGTACATGTACGACCTCTCATTTCTAACTTTGATAGGGAAAGTGCCTTCAACTCAGTGGATATAGTTTATTTTTGCGTACGACCAACCATGCTTGTCGTTGATTGCAAAAGGGCGTGTTCGGTTTTACTCGTTAGACCTAGATGACATTCATAGTTTAGATTACCTATCTCATGACTTTAATTTCTCTATGTAACCTTCGACTGACTGTTCGCTGTCCACGCCTACCACCAAGGATGAGCGAGCATACGTAGCGATGGACTACCAGAAAATAACGGAGGGACTTTTACTTAAGGTGCTTTATCATTCGTTTATAGCCAACTCCGACAAGTGCAGAGGCTCCCTTAGTTTCTTCTCGGTAAGCAGGAGGAAAGTTTTCATCTATTCATCAAGCCAAATCGAAACTGGGACTAAACGTCGAAAGAAGACCGAACTGACCACCGAGTGCCACGGACGCCACTCGTGCGAGGAACTAGATGCCTAGCATGCAAGCCCCGATGTTCTTCATGCAGAGAGATCCTATCCATCAGGTGGAGAAGCCGTACGAGTTGAATTATAAGCCCGAGGATGGACAGCCCAAGACCAACATGACCATGGAAAGAGCCACGGTGGCGGTGACGGACATCCGCCCCGCGACAGAGAAATACTCCTTTGAGACGCATGGCTTCGAGCTCGTCACCATCGATGGCCCCGTCGGGACTCGCCTCGACTTTGATGATCCAGCCCAGGTGATCCAGGTCTACTTTCCCGCCGTCGCAAGCATCATCCAGCGCCGATTAGGCGCCGAGCGGGTCCAGGTTTTTGATCACACGGTACGTATGTGTGTGTATGCGTGTGTACCTCAACACGCCCTGTTCTTCGGTCTCAGATTTAGAATCGTGCTAATCCGAATCCCTCGTGCAAGGTCCGCAAGCGTCATGAAAAGTTCCCCATTTCGACGGGTGGATTTTACGAGTACAAGCAGCCGTCGACCATCGTGCATGTCGGTGTGTAGCGTTCACATCGAGGATATCATGAGCTCTAATTGAGTCGTATAGATACAACTCCAAGGCAGACACGCGAGCTGATCCAAAAAATGAACCCCCCTGAGGAGGCCAAAGAACTCCTTCAGCGGCGCTATCAGTATGTCAAGTAAGCGATTTCTGTACACAATCGAGTCCCACAAGTTCTCAACGACCTGTTTAGTATTTGGAAGCCTCTACACGGACCAGTGCTCGAATGGCCTCTCGCAGTGTGTGATCCGGGTACGGTCGACAAGAGTGATTATATTGCTCGAGACTTCGTCGAGGTCGACTCGTACATGGAGACGTACCACTTATATCAGAGACCGTCGCACAAATGGTACTACGTTAGTTCGCAGTCGGAACAAGAAGCCTGGGTCTTTCTCCAATCAGATTCCGCGCCTAATGCTATGAGAGGTCAGTTATCGCTCCCCGGCCCGGCGTGCTCCTGGCGGCGGCAAGAATGCTAATGCGAGAAAGGCGTTCCACACTGTTCTATCCTTGTTCCGCAGGAGTCCAAAACTCATTCTCTCCCGAGAGAAAGCATCGAGGTTCGCGCCTTAGTATTTTACGGCAAGGAAAAAAGTGGCAGTGCGGCCTGAAAACTTTCGATTTCGGCAAATCGAGTCTTGCTGCTACGTAGACGAAACAGTCGTATGAATCCCCAGAAATATATGGACGATGAATCGGGCGCTTTATAGTCTTGTAAATGGTTTAAATTAGAATAGAGCCGCGAAGAATAGATAGATGTGATATTGTGAGCTCCTCCTGTATTGCTTGAGATCTGTTCAAATGGAATTGCCAAAGTGACTCTCATTTATCGTCCTGTCTAGATGGACGATGGAGATTAATTCTCACCAGCCGCATGCCTAGTGATTCAGCTCAAGATTGAATATCTAACGACAAGAAGTCAGCATGTCTCCATAAAGATACAAAGCTGGAATTTCATCGCCTCATCTTGTGATCCGGAAAATGACAGTCTCCCCGAAAATCAAGCTACACATCAGAGGGGTGAAATGCTTGACATCATTGACGTTTTTGATTTTTTCTATCTTCTAGTTTTACATTCTATATGTAGTTGATCTTTATGATAGGTACAAAGCGGTATTAGTGTAGCAAGCCTTGGCCAGAGATGAAGTAGACTCTACTCAATCCATATACAGCTCTTGACTGGTGTATTTGAATTCAAAGCAATGATGCTCAAGGCTGTCGCGTGGAGTATGTAAGGCAAATTTTTGTCGACATAGAGTTAGTTGGGTTTTTGATAGGATACGAATGTCTGGAAGAATGACAAAACCTCATTTTGAGCAAGTCCAAATTTTCACCGTGATGTCGACGTACCAAAAGTATTAAGATGGTGACGAATCTAATGCGTCTCCTGTGTTTACAGGGGATGATAATTCTTCGAATCATACCATATCGACACGGGGTATCGGTTGTTCAGGTCCCATCCTCGTATAATTCAATCTTGAATTCCTCTTTCTTCTCACGAGTTTCTTGAGTATCGGGCCCGCTCAGAGCCGTCCCAAAGACAGGGATAAGACCAAAACAAAAGAAGCTATGTCGCAGCTGACTCATATGATTGTCATGAAATAAGAATTGTTTCTTTCAATCGTCAGCCAGCGATAGGAGATATGTCTTGTCGTATGTTATATTGAATATTATATCCTTTTCATGAATATCTATCTGATCGGATAGATTATCTGGAAAATATCAGGTATCGGCAAGGTTTTATGTGAACTTCGTATGAATAATATCTGGATTCTCATGCCAATCGTCTATACTGACCCACATCTTCCTGAATGTGCTTAGTCCAGCCAGAATGCTGCCTCCGATCCAAGTTGAGTATTTGCGTTCTGGAGGCGCAAATATTTTTATCCTCATATCCTTTACAGCCAAGCGTTGTACTTCATTTAATAATCGATCCCCAAAGCCTTTCGTTAGGGTGCTTCCGCCGGATAATACTATATTGCCATAGAGAGAGCTTCGAAGGTCTAGGTCGGTTCGGCTGATTGCATCGACGACGATCTGGTGAATTCCTGAATATTCGAGACCAATGATTTCAGGATCGAAAAGAATTTCTGGCGCCCTAAATCTTTCCGCGCCAACCTTCACGTGTCAATGGGATAAAATCAAATAGATACTTGAGTTTACCTTGATCTTTTTGCCATCTGGCAGCGCATATTCAACGCACTTGCCATCACCGACTTTACCAACAGCAGCTGTCCATTCTTTCTCCTCAACTCTTGGAGTTAAAGCTACATAGCTAACCTTTTCCTTGATCATTCTTACTACTTCTTTTTCGGCACTTGTATGAAAAACATAACCAGACTTTCGGAGCAATAACTGCATGTATTCTGTAACATCGCGACCTGCTACATCAATTCTTCGAATGGAGCTAGGCATGGCAAACCCTTCGTAAACAGGCACTGCATGGGAGACTCCATCGCCGGAATCAAGGACGATTCCTGTTGTTCGACCAGAGGCATATAAAGAGAGGACTGCTTGGATCGAGGTGTAAAGTGCAGGGGCATTGAATGTCTCAAAGAGTATTTGTGCCGCAGTCTCTCGATTACTTCGAGGGTTGAGCGGCGGCTCTGTTAATAGAACAGGATGCTATCGTCTCTTGTTAGCTCTTGGCTTGATCATGAGTAAGCCCACTAACCTCTTCACTGAGGGTTTTTAGTCCCTCGGCATAGACCCACTCCCAAATTCGTTCCATGTCTTCCCAATCTGTGACAATCCCATGTTCGAGAGGGTATCGAATTTTCAATAATCCTCTTAATTCCTGCGCTCTATCACCAATGAAAACATCTCCTTCTAAAGCTCCTGCCAGAACTCTTACGTGCTTCGGGCGTCCAACAAACGAGGGAAAATAGCACTTTGGTAAATCTTCTCCAGCAAACCCAGCACGAATTGTCCCTGATCCGTTGTCGAGAACTATGGGAGCATTGTGAAGGCTGTCGGTCATGCTTCTTAAAAATATTATTGATTAACAACCAATGGTGGAGAATCGATCGAAATTGAGGGGTGGTGGAGAGGGATGGAAGAGATTATTGGCAGCGAGTGTTATACTAAGAGCTGGGGATGAGAATTATTTACATGTAACAATTCCCGCCTACCGGATAACACGATAAAGCTATGGTCTCCAAAGCGCGACAGGGATCTCTCCCAACTCAACCACATCAAGCGCCAAAACATCCGTCACTTCCACTACATTTCAGTTAACAAAAGACAAATTTCGCTCGAAAGCCCTCTCCCTAGAATTAGTCACGAGCGAAAGAATAAAGAAAAGAAAAGTACCATGTCAATAATTCATCAAGGGTATGGGAATTCGGTGTCTCTCCCTGTGGCCTCCCTATCGACTACGTATCAAGGACTACCATTGAGTTCTGTGATCCGCTTCTAGTACTCAAAATTTTTGAGAAAGCAATTCTGATTGAGGTCCAAAATAGTTCAGGGAACGATTTTCAGCTAAACGGAAGCTTTGAATGATGGTCAAAGACGAGGCCACACAAAGATACGAGATACCTCTTCGTTCTGCAGGAATACAGCCACTCTCCTCGTCTATTTAATTGGGAGAATTGATCATTCCCATAGTGAAGCGAAGGCGAAGGAAACTTCTCGACATCCTATTGCCAAGAGTGTGACTTTCTACTTGACTAAGTCAAGAAGATTATATATACGTGTGCATGTATACTTGAGCAATATACCAGTACAGTCATGCCTCCCTTATGGCATAGGACAGCTACCCAGCTAACGCACCAAGTTGGAGGGAATATGCATTAAGAGGGAATGAATTGATGTAAAATCTTTTCTTTACCCTGGCCACTTGGACTATGAAGATTGATGGGCAACCTTGGGCTTTTCCTTGGTTTCAGCCCAGTTCGCCTGCCATTATTATGTGAGTACTCGTAACTGACCGGAGCACTAAGACCATCAAATAGCTGGCTCAGTCTCTTGATGCGAATTTCTTCGGCCATTTTTAGGATTTGGCAAAGAAACTTCTGCGAGGCATAAACCCATTCATGGATAATGGGAGAAGTTTGATCTAGCGATCTCATCAATCACTCACCAAGAGTGTCAGTATTTTAAGGGCCACCCGCAAATTTGTGATGCTCAATATTCTCTCTTATTCGAAATGATGTGGAGGAAGCTGTAAGTAATCAGAGTTAGAAATATGCCTATCAAAACTAGCACCACCCTGTTACCCCAATTTTCGGCTAAAATTCAAATTCATTACCCCTGTAATTAAGCGAGTACATGTACCTTTGACCTTCTAGTTACCCACTTGGTCTCAATCCCTAGGCACAGGATTCCATTGGAAAATGACAACGGACGACATAAACTTGCGTAGAGAATGCCTCCTAAGCACCGGAGCCACAGCCGAGTTTCCGCAACTAATCGAAGCAGCGCTCGCACCCGCATGCCTCCAAGCCCTCGCCGACCACCACTTCACCCACCTCACACTGCAATGCGGGCACGCCCTGCCGACTTACCAAGCCTGGGTGGCGCGCGGGGCGCCGGCACCGCCATCGCTCACAGTGCGTGCCTTCGACTTCAATCGCGCGAGCCTGACCGCCGACATGCAGCGTTGTCAAGCCGTCGCGGGGCGCGTGACGCAAGGGCTTGTGATCTGTCACGCCGGTACGTGGGCCCCCGGGCCATGAGCGCCGCGATGGAGCTGAGATATGACGCCAGGCGCCGGAACAATCCTCGAGTGTCTGCGTTTGCAGCTGCTCGTCATCGTGGTGCCGAACGCGACGCTCTTGGACAATCACCAGGTCGAGTTGGCGCGCGAGGTACAGCGGCTGGGCCATGCCACCATGGCGGATCCCGCGGGTCTGGCGGACGCCATTCGATCTGCGTGTCGTAGCGGCGACCAGACGCGAGAGATAATCCCGATAGGCGCGCGCTGTAATTTCGCTCAGATCATCGATGAGGTCGTCGGCTACGAGGATGTTTGAGGGAAGACCGACCAAGGAAACCTCTCGGGCCGAGCGATGCACCAGAGCGTGCAACGAGTACAGAAGAATGCAGCATGGAAAATGCTCTGCAGCTGATGTGTTATGCGTTAGACTTATCGCCTGCTCCAGGTATGTAAGGAGCCACCGAAAGTGCCCGAATTGGTGCCTTAAAATATATTTATATCTCTACTCTGAGCCAAGTATACGGATGAAATAGACCACATGTATATAATCAATGTTCCACCACACCGCGCCGAACCACTAAATATCCCTTTTCACTTGGAGGTAAAAGGTATTATATTACATTCATCGACGATTACTCTAGATATGCATGGATTTCATTTCTTCGTGATAAAAGTGATGCATATCAAGCAATCCGCGACTTTGTAATCAGAGTACAAACCCAACACAATCTTACTATTAACACATTCTTTTCTGATAATGGAGGAGAATACATTGACACAAGAGTCCAAAGATACTTTACAGACAATGGTATCGATCACGAAAAATCGCCTCCATACGAGCATGAATCCAATGGAACGGCCGAAAGATTCAATCGAATTATTGTCACAAAAGCCAGAGCCATGCTTCTTGATTTTCCAAAATTACTTTAGGCAGAAGCTATCGCTACATCGGTATATCTATATGACCGAACCCCCCATCGAACAATTGAGTATAAATCACCGTTCGAGTTATTAAATGGAATCTTACCTCCATCAATAACCCACCTGCACGCCTTCGGTACTAAGGTCTACATTCACATACCAGTTTTAACTAGACCAAACGGATCTAAGCTACAACCAAGAGCTGTAGAAGGAATATTTGTAAGTCACACTAACTCGTCCAATATTTTCCGAATCTATATACCAAGTAAAAGAGTTAATCAAATTACTCGACAAGTTACATTCCCGGCTGCTAAATCAGGGGAAGTCACCGTTGAACTCACTCAACCATCGGTTTCATCAGACTTTCATTCTTCAAATTTTGAAGCAATTCCTGCTTCAAGTCCAATTCATACTCGTCCTTCATCGCCTGTCTCCTCAAATGCACCCGAAAGTTTTGCAGAAACCCCTCGTTCGCCATTGCCTGTCTTCACATAAATGCCTGGAAAATTTGTCGAAACTCCTCGTCCATGACAACAACTATTGCCATTCACACCAATTCAAGCTGGAATCAAATCTATTCCCCCTGTCGCTCCTAAAAAGCCACTCAAAAGTTTTATTCTTCTTGGTGTTCCACCCATTCCACCCATTAATTTGGAATCAACAAAATCATCTAGCTCCGATCATGTTGACTTACCTAGAAAAAGTACTCGGGAAAAGAGACAAGCGAAACCTGGTGATGATATGGTGCCCAATACACAACGATATCGGGCAAACGCAGTACAATTGGAACCAGCTACCTTTAAACAGGCCATGAAATCGGATGATCATGAATTGTGGGGGAAAGCCATTGAAGAAGAAATGAATTCTCTCAACAGAAATAATACCTGGGAAATTATTACTCGCCCCAAGGATCATAATGTTGTGGGAAGTAAATGCGTTTTTAAAATCAAGCATAAAGCTGATGATTCAATCGAACGTTACAAAGCTTGTCTCGTCGCTAAAGGGTTTTCTCAGTAACCTGGTACAGATTACGATGATACTTACGCTCCTGTTGCTCGATACGACTCATCACGACTTTCACTTGCCTTAGCAGCTCACAAAGGATGGAAACCAAGGCAACTTGATGTCAAATCAGCCTTCTTATGCGGAAAACTGAACTGCGAGATATACATGGAGATTCCTGATGAGCTTAAGGAACCTGGTAAATGTTATCTCTTGCGTAAGTCAATCTACGGGTAAAAGCAATCCCCTCTTGTCTGGTACGAGAAATTATCAAACGTCCTAAACAAAGGTGGATTTACTTCAACGAACTTCGACCCATGCGTCTTTTCAAATTTCGAAAAACAAATATTTCTCGCAATTTACGTTGATGAAATTTTGATCTTTGGCCCAAATAACAGGACGTTAAATGAGTTAGAGGAAACTCTTCATTCAACAGTTAAATGCACGAATTTAGGTGTTGCCCACTACATCCTTGGAATTCAGGTTGATATCACAAACCAAGGCATATCGTTGAACCAAAAAGCGCACATCAATAAAACTCTAGAAAGATTTGGAATGCTGGATTTTCATCCTGTTGGTACACCTCTCGAATCTGGTATTCAACTTCGAAAAGGATAGCCAGAGGAAATACTAGATGATCCTACCATATACCAATCTATAATAGGTTCATTAATGTATGCCTGTATAGGGACACGACCTGACCTTGCTCATACGGTTATACTTCTCTCTCAGTTTTCCTCGTCCAAATCAAATTCATCTCGCAGCAGCCAACAGAGTGCTACGTTGTCTCAGAGGCATCTCTGACTGGCCACTTAACTTTCCACAAGCGAACGACTCTATTCCTCATGGATATTCCGATTCCTCATACGGCAACTTCATCGATGATCGAAATTCTTGTTCAGGATCCCTCTTTGGCCAGGGGAAGCAAGCATCAGCTGGAGCTTCAAGAAGCAGGAGACAATCTCAAGGAGGGTGACAAACGTTCCTTGGGGCACAGAAAGATGTATAGAGTATGAGTCAATGGTCTTCCAAACGAAGAGATGAATGGAAAATGTAAGCGGCGGTGCAATGGTCCTTCGAAGAAGAGAAGAAGTTGAGTAGAAGGTATGTAGTATTCAGGAGACGTTGCGTGAAGACGACAAGCTCTACACGCCAGAACTATATACACGAAAATACTCTATAGCTCTAAATCCCTAAGCCAGTCGTTTTACGACGCATTACCTGTCAAATGAGTTAAGTGAAATTAGTCCCATGACTCCAAACTCCCTGCATGATATCTCATCTTACTGCTCTTTACATGAGAGACTAGCCTTCGAGACTAAGAACTCATCTCAGGAAACAATGCACTAATCCGTGAAAGACAACTGCTCTTTCAACTACAGAGGCCGAATATATGGCCATCTCAGATGCAGCTCGTCATATGATTTGGATGCAGAGTACCCTGAAAGAACTTCAGTTGTCTTACGATTCGATATTACATGCGGACTCAAATGGAGCAATCGATCTGGCCAAAAATCAGAGAGTATCCCAACGGTCGAAACATATCAATATTAGATATCATTTTATCCGAGAACATATTGATAATACTTTCAGTTTGGTACACGTCTTGTCTGAAGATAATTTAGCCCAACTATTGACGAAACAATCAACTAAACCAACTCATCAACGAATCCCGGCTATCGTACGATGCAGTCCTGAGGGGAAGTGTTGTAACAAGGGCAGAAACATGACTGCATCTAGTTTACTGATCCGTGCTATAAAATCATATTTATGGTTAAAATAGCAAATCCACTAATAAGCATATTACGCATGCATTAATCTATTGTCCCTACACAACCAAATAGAAATATCTAGAATCTTCTACATTGTACATAGAACTCCATTCTCGTGTATATAAGAAATAGATCCTGTGTAGACAGTAATAAAAAATACAGAGTTATCAATCAGTATCTTTCATCATCATAAATCTATTTATCTCTATTTAAGGTATGTCACTCTTTAATTGTCATTAACCATTTCATGTACTCTGAGAGGATCAATCCGGACCAGCAGAAGTAGTGTATCCTAGCCAAACATCCATTCCTTGCAATCACAGAGGAAGCAGACGAAGTGGGAGCGTGAGAGATCCCCTAACTCTCCTACAGTTCAATGCTGTGTCCGCATCCCCAGACTGGAGCGAGGTGTTTCCCATCCTCCGGTTCCTACATGCCGAGGTCGGAATCCCTATCCAACGGGCCTGTGCAGATGCAGGCTAGTCAACGGGTCCCGTGGGGGCTCGATGCGAGAAGCCGAAAAGTTGAAACATGAAGTGACGAGCGCGGGCCTTTGGGTTCAAGCTTACGAAGGAGATGAGAGGTACGACACGCTAATAATGAAAGCAGCACGCAGGCAATAGGAATGTCTCATTTGGGTCAATCGTCCGTCGCACTCCGACGGTGATGGATTATAAGGACTCAGGGGAGTGTTTGTTTTTTAAAAATCCCATACTTGTGTATACAGCCGTAAGGATATGAAACGAATGAAAATAGTTGTGCTGTAGAATGCTTCTGTTTGACGTCAGGAACATTCACGGCGAGAGACCATTCGCAGATCCCAGGCTATCGCTCAACGGCCGTCCGCTCTCAACTGTGTATATCTACGGAAGGGAAAATCGAAAAAAACCGTTGATGATCACGGCATGCCGTTGTCATTCTACGGATACGTATCTGCCGCGAGAAAGTCTGGCGAGGGTCTTCTCGGACTCGAACTGATGAACTCCTGTCTCGAGCGGGGTACATGTCCAGGAGAACCAGATGCTATTTGGGAGACAACACAATGATGAAGCGAGACCAAATCTAAATCTTGTCTCCATCACGTTACGTTCATCAATAGAGGGGACCCATTCAGTATCAGTTCAATTCGGGAGCGCGTCAGGTATCGGGGCTGTGGGGTTCATGATACATTCTCGAGCTATTGCGCGCTCGAGCATCTGAGGGGGATGACGTTAAACTTCTTCAAATTCTGGTCAACCAACGCTGATTAAGGCTCGATTAAAACTTGATGTAGCTTGATGATTACCCAGTAGAGTCTGTTATATAGTTTGGATGACTTTTAACAATCGGTTGTCCATGTAGGCTGTCGTAAAGCTGAAGAAGCTGATCTTATTTGGTTTACAGAATGAGATTTTTCGGTAACCAGCTCCCACAAGCAGCTTGATATCTTTGAAAATGAGGCAATACATGTATCGGAGTTCTCTCGTTTTTATAAAATTTTGTTGGAAATTAAGCCATTTCGGATTTGCGAGGTCGTGCTGTTGCTCTGCACGTGACTGAAATATTTGTACTTGGCCTCTCTTCGTAGCTTACTAGAATTGATGCGTTCTACAACACCACAACTGAGGAAGTCATCATTTCTCAGCAGAATTACTGAAAGTTTTTATAATTCGTGGATGTTGTGTTATGTCTTTACCTTTTAAATGGTGACCAGCTTGGGAGGGTGGTGACTGATGTTTAAGACGAGAATCAAGAGATGGTCCAGCCAATTCGCAGTACGACTTATCTAAATAACAGTTCGCTAAGCCTAATTTGGCTTTCTGCCGAGAAAACTGTGTTTCTGCCATGCCAAGTCCTTACTATGACGACATTACCAACATTATTGAACTATCCTTGAGCACCTCAGGCATGTCAATAAGCATAGCTTCCACTTGGCGCTAGATGTAAATAAACTAACATATCCAAATAATTAACTCGAATTCAAAGCTTCATGTTTGATAGATCAAGTCATCGCTCTCCAGGTCGGCATACCAAACTGCTCTATAGCTATCGAATTTAGCCTTCAGATATGTCTAGTCAACCTAATTCAACCATATTTAGAGTATCCTATCACCTCAATCTGTACGGACATGCTGCTGGCTTACCTACTCACTCAGATTTATCAATTCACCATGGAGGAATCTTTATTGCTCGATTTCCCCAATGGAGAATGCGCTCCCTTGCCTGATAGCCTCTTATTCAATTCAGAAGCAAAGGCGTTTGGGTAGGAGCAGAGGAAAGCCAGTACAGGAGGATATGCTTTTTCCAACTTATACAAGAATAAGAGCAAAGTTACAGGCGATATTATTCTCCCATGTTACAACTGCGTCAAAGAACCGAAAATCTATCAAAACAAACCAAAAATTACGTCAAAATCGCAACTGAGAGATGGAACTGGCAGTAAGAAGTTTGGATGTCAGTACAAGATAACTATAAAGCCGAACGAAGGTAAGAAATGGGTGATCATACCTAAGAACTCACATAATCATAGCCGGAATAGCTCAAGTATAGCCCATCCAGCTCATTGAATTGCGGCCTTACAAAATACTTTGTGTGCGGAAATCCTTAATGCCGCAAAATCTGGCTCGTATATTTCTCAATTAATGAGCGCCTTCAGAGACAGAAGGATTCTATCTAAAAGGAAAAGATATCAGTAATATCATTCAAAAGGAGAGGCAAAAACAACTTGGTGGAATGACTCCGTTGCAATGGTTACTGAAGGAGCTCCAAGATAACGGATATAATCCAAGATTTGAGACGAAAGATTGAAATTATCTCTCGAAGTCCATTTATCTCCATTCTCAGGCTATACAACTACGGAAGAATCATCCTGACGTGCTTCTAATAGATTGCACGTATAAGACAAATCATTTTAACATGCCACTCCTCAACATTTGTGGAGTTACAGGTGGAAATAAGGTCATCCAGCTGGGTCTTGTTCTCCTCTCTAGTGAGAAGAAAAACGACTATAGCTGGGTCCTTCGGCAACTGAGGCGGATTATGACATTAGAGTCTATCATGGCACCTTTACCTATCGTCACAGACAGAGAACTTGCTTTGATGAATTCTATAGAAGCTCATTTCTCAGATACACCACACCTACTTTTTCGGTGGCATGTTAAAATGAATGTTCTTGCAAAATCCAAGAAGCATTTTCCAAAACAAACTAAGAAAGGCGAATCCTACGTAAGGAGTCCTGTTTTTGTTGAGTTTCTTAAGCAATGGAATGCTGTTCTTCCCGCTACCTCGAAAGAAATCTACGAACAAGAAGTTGCTAAACTTAAGGCCATGGCACCCAAGGATGCTTACATTTATGTAGAGCGAACCTGGCTGGTATGAAAGGAAAAGATCGTCAGGTTTTGGGTAGATAAGCAGCTTCACTTTGGTTACACAGTTATCTCTACTGTTGAAGGATTACCTTCGTCGCTCTACCTACGACTTGAAAGGTGTTTACGACAAGCTTGTTCTCTTCTGGGCTGCGCAGAAATCGTCTATTGCTGATACAGAGGCTCAAGAACAGCAGAAACCTAGACATAATACAATCCATCCAATATTGTCAAAATTCATCGGACGTATTCACAACTATGCTCTACAAAAGCTCGTCCTTGAGATCCGGAAGATGCTACTTGTCACAGAGCAAGTTCCGCCTTGTCTATGTGTAATTTGAATGGCAGATGGATTACCCTGCTTCCATGAAATTTTGAAGTGTCTACAAGAAAAGCGCCAGCTAGATAAGACTGATTTGCACCCACACTGGTGGTTCAAGCGGGATGTAGCCCAAAAATTCAACATGGGTATTGATATTTTAGATCCCGAGATAATACCCACCAGAGGTCGGCCACGCGGCACGTAAGGAGGGGTTTCAAGAGAGGCAGAGTCTTCTACTCGACGTAACCCTTCCGAATTTGAGCACATAATCCGGGAGGAGTGCAGTGAGACTTTTCGAGGAAGAAG
Organism: Podosphaera aphanis; assembly: GCA_022627015.2. Lineage (NCBI taxonomy): Eukaryota > Fungi > Ascomycota > Leotiomycetes > Helotiales > Erysiphaceae > Podosphaera > Podosphaera aphanis. The sequence goes on from JAKRRZ010000052.1 coordinate 38,559, forward strand.
GCGTGGCCAAGGCCCTCAACGTCGAGATAATTCTACGATTAATACCCCATTTTCTCCGCTTGTAGTTTCTACTAGACTATCCACAATACAAACTAGAGTCCAAAAGAGGAAGAGAGAAATTGAAGAAGAGACGTAACATGTAGCGTCAAGAGCAACTCTCCATAGAAGAGTATCTCGATCAATCACAGCTCTTGGTATTGCTAGATTAGAGGCAAGTGGAGAAATTTATGAGCCTGGAACAACGAGTGAACGATCATCTGCAATGGCTCTTTCCATAATATGGAGAGACAGGCATATTGATGATCCAGATGCTATCTATCTGTTACGGTTTGACCGTTGACTAATCTTAGATGGCTACCTAAGCAGTCACGTGTCGAGTAAATTATATAGTTACTGTCTAGATCTGTAATTAGCTTTCTTCTCCAGAGTAATTAATCTATTGATTTCGACACATCCAGCTTGAATCTGTCACACTTTCACTGTTACTCTTCGTGCTATGGGGGCAGACGATGATGAAGGACAAGATGAGACTACGATTAGTGACAAGGGTAGAAAAGTTACTGTTACAGGGGCTCAGGGGTAAGTGAAGGCAGCTGGAAATTTTATATACAGGGGTTATTACAGGGATATATCCTAGCCATACTATACAATCTTGTAGGTTAGACGAGATCATATGATCTAATCTTTCACACCGAGTTCATTTCAACGGAAACGCCACTTTTGATAATTCTTCGTAAAAATCTTCGGTTGCATCATAGTTAATTAAACCATCTTACAGATATTAGAAAAAGATAAAGTTATCGAACGCCATTCGCAATTTAGCACAAGCCTCCCGAGAATCTACATTATTAGAATCATGAATACTC
>JAKRRZ010000053.1:0-38891 GCA_022627015.2 Podosphaera aphanis
ATAACTTCCGATAAAAACGGTTTTTTGAACGATGGACGACGCCCGTATCCTCTTTTCTTTAGCTCGTTCTGTATCACAAATTCACTTACTCCCAAATGTTGGAAGGGCCCAGAAGCAAATTCTAGCCGAGACATCCGACGGCCTTCGGGAGATGCTGTTATGAAGTCTTCAATGTTATCCACATCTTCATGGGAGAGGGTTGGAAGCCGACCTGGGGCTTTCTTTGGTTCCAAGTACGGAACACTGAGTGTATATCTGACCTGTCTTCTTGTCACACCAAGCTGGTCTGCAATTTTGTTTGGTTCATTCCACTTTCGTGAAGCGTTTTGATCTAATAAAATATTAACGGAGATTTAAAATCATAATTATTTACAACTCACTTGAAGACGGAGGTCTCTATTTAAGCGATTGGACACAGAGGACGAAGTAACGGGTTGTGTTTGATTCATCTTTACGAGTGAGTTCATCAGCCAGTAGACTTTTTATAATAAAGAATGAATAACTCACCTTTAAAATTTGTAGAATAGCAGGATAGCAATAGGAATTTATTGGGTGCTCAGATTGATGGTATTGGCAATGTTGTCGGATTATGGCTACGAGATCATTGGTCGTCATTCAATTGAAAGGCCGGGTAGTTCAGGCAAACACTTTGAGCTCCACTTATTATTAAAGCTAGTAGGGATTATCTAGAGCTAGTAGGGACAGACCCCTGAAGCGAGAGTTTTCTCCACTGGACAAAACCTACCCTGGAGGAATAGTACTACTGGTGGCCCGCATAAATGTCGTTTTGCTTGAGGATATGCAAGTTCATATGCAGGTGAAAATTATTCTTCCTTGGGTCAAAGCACAGAGAGAGGAGAAGGAGCCATTCCCCCCGACTTTAAGATCAGTTCCGCTTCACTTTCATTCATCACCTAATACTATCTAATTTCACTGTTGACGGCGCTACAGACGAAAAAATCCACTTTTGAGTGAAAAATATGAAACTGAGCAGTTTATCATTAAGACTTGACAAAGTTCAAGTTACTAAAATCATTTTTCGTTGAGTTAAAACGTATTTAGTAGACGTCAAAAATGAATGAAAGTGATATGGAAACTACTCTCAAAGTCGGGGGAAATGGCTCTCAGCGAATTTTCAGACCTTCTCGCCTTCCCCTCTCTCTATGCTTTGACCAAGGAAAAAGAACTTTCACCTGCATATGAACTTGCATATCCTCAAGCAAAACGACATTTATGCGGGCCACCAGTAGTATTAAGCACTGGGAAGGGCTTTAGAGCCAACAGAAAGGCATTAAGACGGCATTGCAAAACGGGGTCCTCGCGCCCAAGGTAATACATATCCAAGATCAAAGATGTTCGCGAATATCGAGATCTTGAGCAACACTCTCGACGAATTAGGTCCTTCAGCAACCGCTAAGGATGCGAAGTGCAATTATATCGTCGAACAGAGAGCGATCGTGCGGCATCTACTAACATGTCATCAGTTCTTCTTGTGGGATCATGGAAAGTGTCAAATCTACAGAAGCAGTTTCATTACCTTGAAGAATCTTAGCAGCGAGTGGGAGGGAATAATACAGCGCTCCATGAATAGAAAGAGAATCATTTGAATAGTGCGTTGATTTTCTCTCGATACCTTAAGAAAGACTGTGCTCCCTCTCGAAGTACAAGCAATACCAATAAGACTGTCTGAGATAACACGAAAGTCGTAAAAAATTACTTCGTTGTAAATAATTAGATATTGCAGCCCAAAGATATTCGGCTAACCCACCTGTTCGACTTCCGTGGTTTCTTGCTTTCGGGTTAAGCTCATCGTCTGTATTCCTACTTCGACCTAGGTCCTTCTAAAGAGCACGGCAGAAAAGATCTTCGATCGTTCTAGAAAGCTAGAGGTTGTCAATTCGTCAAATTCTCTTCCAATGTCCAAAGGAGATGAAAATGTTCTTGTCTTATCCATGACCATCTGGATGTTTGGAACGCGTGATATAGACAGACGACTTCGGGAACGATCGAACAATATTACACTACCAACCCAGAGCTAAGAATATAAGAGAACTTGAGGGAGAGATCACTAGCCGACTCGAATAATCTCATTCATCCCAAGAAGCATACGTATAGAGCATCTTAGCTTTCGTATTGACAGGAGATGACGTCTGAGTTAAAACGAGACGAGGTGTGTTTCATGGGCCATCTGACGGTAAAGAAGAGGGCGATATCAGAAAGGTGAGAAAGGAGTATGACTAGATTTCTTTGGTAGAAGAGTTTCGCTTCTTCTTCAGATACTCCGAAGCAACAAAATATAGGCAACACAAGAAGTTGTATGTATGTGTTTATTACCTTAAAAATTATCAACTACAAGGTAAAAAGTAAGGCGAATTTTTAACATGTGGTTCAGAACATCAACTTCTATTACAGCTAATTTAGGGCTCTATCACATCAAGCATCTCGCCAAAATGCTATACCGGATTCTTTTGCCACGTTGCCCAAAGAGGTAAAGTGAGGCTAGGTCAAAATGCGTGCCTTTTCAATTTTACGAAACGAAGATAGGAGAAAAGGAAGAGGTAATTTGTACTGTCTTCATCACGATCCTAATAAAATCTTATGGCACAGTCAATCTGAGAAGTGATACGTCTCACCGAAAGCGACATCTTCTCGGGTTTCAAACGAACATTGACTTGATGCAAATCAGACCTTCATCGGAACGTCTCGCAGGATAAGAGAATGAAGATTCCTCCCTTAGCTACAAGCTTCACCAAGGAGGCGGTCGCATGTATGATTCAAGATTCCACGGATTCATGCCATGACGACTCCATGCACACCATATGATCCAAATGGGCAAGCTCACCGATGCAACGCGTCATCTTCTGCGAACCAAGCTGACTCTGGCTTCAACATAGACACTTCCGACCTAGACCAAAACTCGCTCTTTATATGTCTAACTCCTGCGCCAGACTAAAAGCATTGTATATAGACGAGTCGAGTAGGCGTCGTGATGATATTTTTCGCTCGCAATAACGCTGGCAAATGTTGAAGACTAGTACATTCACTATTCTCACAGTTTTGTAAATCATTTTCACGTCATCTTCTCACATGGAGTGGACACGAACATTCACCACACCATGCAAATACCTGCGACGACGGGAAAATAACAAGTTGCGGTGGGTTGGGGAGCGTCGTTGATTCCGGAGGGCAGGGGAAACCCTCATTACAGCACACAAGATATAGTATGCCAAGTTTGGGCTTCTGATCCAGCTGTACAGCACCACCCTGTCGAATGCTTTGCTTGCAAACATCTTTGTCTACCAATCTTTGACCAGAGACAATCATAGCCACAGGATAGATCGCTAAAAGCAATGATATGCAAGTCAAAAAGTGCAAAGTATCGTGTAGCCTGTCGACAAAAAGATAAAAGTGATATGGTCGAGTCAAGGGGCTTAGCCATTGGAAATAGGTGGAGAGGATGAAATAAGGCACGCTCAGGATGAAGTCTGTGAGATCCGTAAGTGTTTAGACAACGATACCGGTTTAGCCAATCCTGTGCGTTTGATAACCAATAAAGAATATGACCTTTTATACCATTCCTTTCATCAGTAAAAGTTTTCCCAAACCCACCTCGCAGATCCGAGATCTTGATTTCCATCTTGGGAGAGATGATTGCGTCGACGAAGTGTATCACATCGGTGAACACCATCGTATGCAGCAGATCACTCTCCAGTGAAAAACTTGATGCTCGAGCGGATCGACCCTACGTGACGCCGCCGTGCATCGAAGCCGACTCAACATCGTTGACTCGCCCAGAGCCTGACATCCTCGTCGCGCGTGCCGAGAGAACCCATCTCATCACGCGGCGTCGTGCCGGACATGCGCACCTCCGGCCCCGACATGTCTTAGATCCGCGCAGGTCAGGGTCCACGTAGCCTGTGCCTGCTGCATCGGGATGGTGTTCCCCCGGCCTGACCTGACCTCGAGGCCGCGCGTTCCTCGGCCGGCGTCGGTCGTCCGCGGACAATGGCACCGCGAAGACCATCCGACTCTCCGGGGAGCCATCACTGGCCGTGCGTGAGGCACTGGTTTCGGTCTGCCTCGTCGTCATCGACAGCTGAGGCAGGATCATCACGGTGGGTTGGATTTCGTCTGGGGGGTGTGGTGCACATCTGATGAGGTGTCTATTCTGGGATGAGGAGATGGTGCAATGGTGGAGGAACGGTATGAGATGGAGAAATAGGAGATTACAAAATGGTCAGTCAGTCAGTCAGTAGAGAAGAGAAGTTTCGAGGGAAAAAGGGCAGGTAATTAAATATTTTGATTTGAAAGTTCGACCAAACTAGATTACCCACGTCCGACTCCATGCATACGTTCTCTCACGTACCCGTAGTTGCATCGGCGTCAGTTGTTTTTGGTCACGGGCAATGCAACGCTCAAACGTTCAAGCGGGGCTATTGATGCCGCAATATAACGAGCCATATAGACCATTTCCTGTAGGAGACGAGACGTTTACCTAAGACTCACGAGCTGAACAATGTAGTACTCCAATCCCGTTACGGGACCTGTGAGTGAAGCCCGAAATGAGTCACTCGGAGTGTTCTTCAGCATATCTTTCCCCAGTGGGTGTAGCGTGAGCTGCCACAGAAATCAGGATGTGGATATGAATGTTGCTATGGCGGATATAGAGTTATCTACACTCGGCCTGTCTGTCAATCAGAGTGGAGTTCATTGTTCAGCGTAACATCGAGCGTCGAGACAGGGGGTGAGCAAAAATCAGTCCCTTCTTGAACTCGGATTATGAGCACCATGAGCCGACCCGATCATTCTGCATCGCCGCCAGTAGACACCATTAACACCAACCCTGCCAGCAGTATCCACCAATACCTAGCGATGTTAGTGCCCCTTTCGTCCAGCCGCAAGATGGATCACACGAAATCATGATCCACTCGACAGACTCACTTTTGCAAGAAGCTTTTTTCCGGCACGGCAGCCTCAACTTTTCCTTCAATCAAGACCACAGGGCGATTCAAGTCGGGCCGTGGACCGGCGTGCATCCGTCTCACGACGGCCTGGGGACCGAAATCTCGCGTCTGCCCAGCATCGATTCGCGCACCTTTGATACTCACACTGATGACGTCTCCATCCATACCGACTGTGAGCACGAACGTCGGCGCGTATCCCTTGGCAAACGTCGTGGCCGACGTGAGTGTGGTGGATGCGGTCCAGATGGCGCGCGACGGGTCGTATATTCCCACGCGATAGTGTGTGGCTTCCGTGGCGCGGGTCTCGTCGTCCTCGGCGGCGGATTCGGGATTGTCGTAGGAGACGACATGGGCGTCAAGCTGGGCTGGGTCGACGGCGATGACGGCAAACGGCACCGGCGGAGTAAGAGAAGGGGTGATGGGGGATAGAGCGACGGTTAAGGTCTTTTCATTTTCAGACGATGCAAGGACGACGCTGCGAAGAACATAGAGCATCAAGAGGAAACTCGGAAATTTCATGACTGTGTGCTGAGTTGGTCATCGAATCATGTCCACAATAATTACGTGGACCTTCAATTCAACCTCAAGCGAGATGAACGGACCGGACGGCCATTCCACGTCAACATGACACGTGAGAAAAGATGAATTCTCATGGATCGATTACTTTTAACACTCAATAACTACAAGTAAGAGTTGTATAACTTCATCTTGTCAACAACTAATTCATGCACGTCCCATTGCTATTGAAAACTGATCATGATTGTGGTGATTTCTCTCCGTCCTTCATCAGCCACCACAGACCCTCAGGAAAAAAAGCATTAATTTAATGTTTCTATACATTAATATAATGTGTGCAGAAAAAATACATTAGATTAATGTTTACATACATTAAATTATTGTTTATATACATTAAGTTAATGCTTATATACATTAAAACAATGGATGGCATACCACACAATAAATTAATGTATATATACATTAAAAAGCCGTCCGGAGGGTCCGTGGTGAGCACTCACCCACCCACCCACCCACCATTCAGCCAGCCACTCTTTGCACGCTTGTAGAGAGAGTGCCCTCGGTCAATTGAAAAGCGGAGAGAGTTGGGGAAGAAATCGCTTGGATATCATCAGTAAATATTGGTCATTCAGCTAGAATGTGTTGGATCATCATCAATGCCGCACCAAGACGGAGGGTAGAGAAGGGAAAATGGAAATTCGAATTTTTATACCTGTTAAATATAATATAATATCAGTTATTGAGCAAGATATTATCAACAGACAGAATAATTTATAATTCAGTCCTCACGAATGAATAGATGAGTGTAAGGAGTATATATATATATATATATATATATATATATAATTGAGATGGGCTTTTGAATCAGCTTCCAATCTCACACTCTTTTTAAGACCCTATAGATCCCAAAGGAAAACCTCATCCTCTTATCGTCAGGTAATGTACATAATTTTGTCCATATATGTCTTAGGCATATCAGACCTACGCATTACATGCCTGAAGCAGAATGCTCCGGCATAATCTTATTCATCCGGTCACTGCCTTGATGCTTAACTGCATTGCATGTTTCGTCATCGTACCTTTATCCGTGGCGGGTAGACAATATTAGTAAAGGTAACTTTTAAAAATAACTATATATGTTCTTACGTAGAGCTAACTCCAACTCCTTCCAGCTAGCTAGCTGTAACGTGAGTTTTTGGCAAATCCGTGTCGGCTTAAGCAGCAGCAGAGATTGTTGGTGTTTCTGGATGAGGTTTGAACGACGTTTCATCCGAGGGGGGGTGAAAAGAGAGCCCGCGGTTCATAATGTTATTTCCTGTCACAGCTTACAATGTCGTCGTCGTTGTAGTCTACTCCTACCATTCGTGGTTCAGAGTGTTACTATTCTCCGACAGCTGATAGTGTCTATCATTTATCTACGCATTATATTCATGACCACATGTAATCATCTGTAGTTGGTCATTATTTCTCAGACTGGGGTCGCTGATAATCCTGACTTTCTGACGGTCCCTGTGCCTCCCAGTTAGATTGAGCTGCCATAATCTTTGAATTTCTCGCCCTCTGAGCAAGCTGGTGTGTGCAGGTTAATGCGTCGGAGAAGTCTTCTTCTTGTTCACACACCATCGTACTCCTGTTGTACTTCCAGCAGCTGTGACACGCAGCGAAATCTCTATCTTGTCATGGCCGATTGTCTCTTCCTCTTGTTTATCCTCTTTTTTCAGGGCGTTATCGGTATGTAACCCTGCCTCGCTTGGAGGGTGAGGAGTGGCAGGCAATTCGTGACTTGTGATGTTTGATACTCAACGCGACGAGCGGAATAATTAACCACCACCACCGCCATTCTTGAAACTCTTGTGCATAACCGTGAATAACCATTGTGAATGCAGGTATGATCAACGAGATATACGTCATGGAGCTTAACCATTTGGGGGATGGTTACAACCTTCTGGAAAAAGACTGATTATCACTGATCATATTATTTGCCGTACTTGTATTGATCATTTTATGGCAGTCAGCGAGGGAGGAAAGGGCTCTGACCCAGCGAAGAAATAGGAGGTGGAACACCTGGGGGAAGACGACAACCAACTGTCGATCAGAACATTCTCGAAAGTTGAGAAGCGAGTTCGGATCCTCCCTCTCTTCTTTCGCGTTACAGGACTTGAGGCAGATTAACGGTCCAACAGTATCAGGCGCTGTTTGGTGTACACTGATTATAAAAGTAAATACACTTTTCATCTATCACCCACTGATGATGTAGATAACTGTTATAAAAATCAGACGCTCCAGAAGAAAGGGTTGATCAATGGAAAAAAAAGGGTGCGTCCGAATTCCAGAATGCAGTCGCAGTTTAGATAGGTTGATAGTAAATGTCACGAAAGGATACCGACTCGAATATATGAAAGCAAATGTGGTTGTAGTTGTGGTTGCAGGTTATAAAAACTCCAGAGCCCAGACCGCTCACACGGATTCATGTAGCCCGGCACGTGTACATGCCTATGCATATATATGTACATACATGTATTGCCTGTTAACCGCTGTACATGTACTTATGTATGCACATGTATCAGCGCCGACCCAAGAGAGATCATCGCTCGTTCCAAAGAGACCACTGGGAGGACTCCAAAATCCGCAACGTCACATGCATCATCCCATTCACCCATCGACCCAATTCTGAAATTTTTTCATTTGATGCATAATACGATATTTGTCTCGTTTTTACGAAGAGAGAGTGGTATTTGTACATACTGTACTAGTAAGTTATACAAGTGGTCACTTGACATCACGTTACTTACTTTGCCGCACGTGAATTCTTGACATAACCACCTCGCACTCTTGAGTCACCGCTTTGTGCTTCGTGGGCGAGTGAGTGAGTGAGTGTGGGAGGAATTAACTAAGAGTCATTAATAGCATGCATCAAAGAAGCCAGCTCTCAAGAGCGAACAGCCAGCCACCAACTGCCAGGCGTTTCGTAAAAGGGTTATTAATTATTCATGTCATAGGTACTCGTACAGTGATAAAGCAGATGAGATGATGCGAGTTAATCTATGTAGCCTCTTCTTCTTTCTTTCGTTTCGTTTCGTTTCGTTTCGTTTGCGCAGAAAAGCACTACCTAATCACTTTACATGTATCACTATTCGAAAGAAGAGGATGAAATATTACGTGGCGCGTAATTAATTCCCATTTTTCTTGGGCGGGCGACGTTGAATGCATGGGAGTTAAACTTTTGATGTCAGATAAAGTTTATCGCTTAAGCAATGAATGTTCTTCTATTCTTAGATGCATGTCGGCTATCAAACAAGTTCACGTCTATCTTTCTGGGACGTCGGGCCCATGAGAGACCAACAAACAGCAGTAGATACTCGTTGAGAATGAGTTCTTTCCTCACGCCGGGAAGTAATTCTGTTATTCTTTGATGCTCCGATGGTCATTTCTGTATTCTCTTTCTCTTTGTTCCATCCAACAGTCGGTGGGTGGGTTGGTAAATCTCAGAAAATGCCGACAGTCATATTGACAGAGGACGAGGATTCGTCACTCTGACCCAGGCGCTCGTGATTGGTGCTTGAAAGGCGGGCGCTAGGGTTGTATAGTATCCCTGATTGAGATAAGCGCCATCACCAAAACTCTCCACCCCTCTCCACCCCTCTCCCCCCTCCCCCCTCCTTACCTTCATCCAATGATGCCGGTGCTGCGTGATAACATTCATTTGAGCAAACCACTTTTTTCCTTGTGTGCTTACTGACAACCGACTGACCGTCTGACTGACCGTCTGACTGACTATCATCTATTCTCGGGGCAGGGCCTTTCTTCTACTTCTTCTGCTACAATATTCTTGATCACCATCATATACATGTATCGTCTTTTTCATGCCCTTCCAATCTTGTTAGTAGTTTAGAATTGAGCATCATAATCATCATCACAATCTCTTTTCATCATCAGAAACATATTGCTATAATCATTATTCTTCAGATACTTCTATCGGTCTATTTTTATTTACACTTCGATGCACTTGCACACGACACACATATACTTTCGCTCATCTTCAACTCGAACCAGCAGCATCTACCTGGCCAGTATTTTCTTCTGTCTGTCGGTTTACAAACCTTCTCACAGCGCTCCTGGATGAACACCTTTTCCTGCCGTTGACGATCAGTGAACAAGCTTCCTTCGAAACTTTCATGCGAATAGCCTTTATCTACCAGAGATATACTTCCACCACCACCACCAGCATCATTATCATCATCATCCACTTGATTTTACCATGTTCAGGGAGGAGAGAAAGAAGATGCCAATTACACGAGACTGGCTCATAAATAAAGCTCTTCCACCAATAGCTGCACCCTCGACGACAGAAATCTCACCTCCTTCTCCTTTGTCGCCCCAATCGTCGATAAGACGGCGAGGAAAAAGATCCATGGACACGTTCAAGTACTATGCTCATTCACATAAAGATATATTTGCCAAAAAATCTTACCTTCCACCTCTGATAATCCCCTCCAATGATGACGTAACCTCGCCGGTTAAACATCCGTCGCAAATAGAAACCACAACTCTGGCGAACGCTCAAGTGTCCCCTACAATCCTTGCATTCCTAAAACCTCTCGAAATGTCTGCAAGCTCATCCCCCCCGTCACTTGATGAGAGTCTGAGTTCAGATCGAGTAGGAAATATGTCTGATCCACCGACTCCAGTCATAGGAAACAATGAGACGGATAAGAGTCCGTGGAGTGGTGGGGTCCAGTTACAGCCAGCCGCCATGGCCACGCTACGAGCATTGTCTGGTGGAGACGAGATATATCGAGGAACCTCTGAAAAGCTTGGAGAAGAAAAAAAGAGTAGATCACCAAAGAAACCAGAGATGATACAGCATCGCCCCCCTCACATCATCACGAATTATCTGAAAAAAAGGATTTCTCACGAATCTCCTAAGCTACCAAAACCCCCTGAATCACTGATGAGCATAGAAATTCCGTCGCCAGGAAGCTTTTTTTCAGGATTGTCTCCTTGTATAAAAGAAACATGGCGTCATGAGCAAGCGTCGTCGACAATCGCGACGCACTTCTATAGAAGGTCATCCGATTCCCCGACGATGAAAATTAATAACGAAGTTATAAAAACCATATCAAGAAATTCTACCCAAAGTTCTGGGTTGCGCGGGTCAATAAATTTGCCAGGGAGAAATGTGGAAATTTTATGCTCTCCGAAAAATGTTGAGCCTGATCCAAAAATCGTCAGAAGCGATTCTACCTCTACCAAAAAATCCCACGATAAATTAGACGTCAATCTTGATCGAACTAGCTTTTGGGTAGCAGATCAATCCTTACTGCTGGCCAACTCTGGAAATCTTACGGCGGATATGGACAGTCAAGCGAACTATTTGAATCGAATCTCAAGTACAGAGGAGCAGCTTTTAAAGGCTTCTATTTTAAAAGCTTCTGAACCTTTTCGGGCCAAGCCTAATATTAATGAGCAAGGAGATAAAGTCGATATTTCACTGTCCAAGATTGAAGAGTCCGAATCTACTCTCTTCCAGGCCTTTCAGGATTCAATCGCTCGCTCAAGTCCAATGGATGTGTTTGTTCATCGGAAATCTCGCATGGAAGCACTTCAGTCTCGACTTTCCCGTTCCCCAAGCCTATACCATGCGCAAATGTTAGGCACATACCAAACTAATCATCTCCACCCAAACAGCAAAAACATTTTAGCGTTCAATGCTACAGCCGAAGATCAGATGATATACGGCGATCGGAAGCAGCCTCAGAATGACGAAAAACACGTAGCGTTACAGCAAATTTTACCACGAATCTGGAATCTTATGGCCGTTAAGTATCTAAACGGTGGTCGCTTATTCATCGCGCCGCTCGAAAGACTTCTCGCTAGTTCGTCTTCTATGAAATCTGCAAACAGCATATCACCTCAGGATCAGATTCAGATTCTCGATCTCGGTGGACAACCAATATGCGATTGGGCTTGGCATTGTGCTTCTGAATATCCCGGTGCACAAGTATACAGCGTCACTACCGAGGCATTATATCAGGAAAACTACCTGAAAAAGATTAGCGGGCCCAAGAACCATCAGAGTATCATGGCTAATCGTCTAATTAAGCTGCCTTTTAATGACAATCAGTTTGATCTCATTTCGACGCGTGATTTCTACACTATCTTGAAGTCTCATGCAGAGGACGGCAAGGATGAATGGTATGATTGCTTGAACGAGTGCATGCGTGTTCTTAAGCCAGGAGGATTCCTGGAATTCTGCATTATCGATTCAGATATAGCTACTACAGGCCCACTCGGGACAGCCAAGAGCGAAGAACTTAGTTTCAATCTCAATGCCCACGGTTACGATCCATATCCTTCCCAACAGTGGCTAAGACGTTTAGAGAGCGCAGGGTTCAAAGATGTAAGTCGATCTTGGCTCTTCCTTCCTCTAGGTGGAAACCAGAAGTTACAGAAAGCTCGCAAAAAATCTCAAAGTAAACCAGAGATCGAGACCGGCAGAAGTACGGAAAATATAGCTAGTATTTCTGGGCTTGTTGGCACGTGGGCCTGGGAAAAGTGGTTATCAAGATATAACGCACAGAATGGGGGCGGCGACGGAGCATTAGATGGAGTGTATGATATCGTCGAAGAGGGGAGTAGAGGTAGTGCAGGTTGGCGTTGTATTACTGGATGGGCGAAAAAAATCTAGAGAATCTCAATGGGTGGCTTGATTATGTTTGGTATCTTTTGTTTAAGGCATGACACATAGCGGGACGGAGTTCTTGGCACGGCATTTTATGGAGCAAGTTTTGGCGTTGGATTGGACAAGGATGATGAATCTAAAGCGTTCTTTTAGTGTAGACGATGATGAAATCTACCGCAGCGTTCTATTCGATAAAAAACTTTTCATCCCACTCTCTATCACTGGTCTTGGTCGAGATCTAATGAATAGACACAGTAATTATGCTCATGGTAAAAGTTGGTTCACCCATGGTATCATGTTCACCCGCGTTCTCTCTGAGCCACTCCAGCATGATGCAGTCTTTGCCTTTCCTCGCTTCTCCCTTGGCACATGCCGAGTTGGCGTATCGTGTAAGGGGGTGGATAGGTGGGTGGGGCCCGAGTAGGGAGACACGGTGTGACGACCCTGCATAGACGGAGACTCATCAGAATGAAGTAATAACGACGCGAGAGCATCGGCGGCGTTGGGGCTTGTTGGAGATTTTGCTCCTGTAGTTTTCAGGATTCTGAGGTTGGAATATGATCAGCAAGACCATCATTGGACGATATCTTGATCGTCATAACATGACGCGGTTTGTGTCTGAACTCGTACCGCTCAGATCGAAAAAGGGGTTAATTATCATAGCCTTGGGCTTTCAATATTAGATGAGGTCTCTTCCTCCATTTTCTTGTACTACATGTGTGTATACTCTACTGCCAGGGTTACATGTAGTTTTCACCGTGCACTAAAACCTCGCTTATGGATATTATCCTTTCTAGTCCTGCACGATCCCTGCTAGTCTTCGCACTAATAAATTATTGGCCTGGTCTATCAAGTGTCTAGTTTCACTACCCCCTCACCATCAAACCACTCCTTGTGTCTGTCGCCAACAACATCACCAACATTATCATCATCCTGACCACCACCATCGACATTATTATCAAAATTAAACTACATGTGAATACTCTTTAATTTTAGCATGTGTAAGCGTAAGTCAATCGAATTTCACCGTAAATATTTCAAAGGCTAATCATTCTTTTCCAAAAAATGAATCAGCTACAATAACCTCTTTCGATGACTCGATGGATCCTGTCATTATGTGTGTGACGTCTGGGAGGTCCAAAAAGCCCCTTAACACCAATACAGTAATAACTGGTTAACGCTATAATGCGTGATCAAGAAAAATCTATCGGGTTATCAAATTTATTAGGTTACAGAGTTTATCACGTGAGCCAATCTGTGATTGACCTTTGCTGCTTACTATCCTGTATCCTGCGCTTGTAAACTTCTTCACCATCATCCAAATGTGTAATTAAACAATTATCTCCTCGCTGTTCTTCATAAAGGCGGAGAGTATTCAAAGCCTCCAGAGCCTGCTTATTAGTAATACTAGGTAGTATCTCCTCTTCCTCAGCGCTCTCGTATATGATCGGTGGATCGAATAATTCAACGATCTGCTCCTCAAGGTCTTCGTGGTTGAGAACGTCTTCTACTACTTCAGCATCACTGTTCAGCAAATTGTCAATAGACATTGCGTGCTGGATGCTTCCTTCTAGCTCAAGCTGAGCTGCAAGCCGAAGAACTCGAGCTTCTTCAGCAGCTTGAAGGTCAAAAGTAAGCTGGTGTTCAATGGGCAAAATTTTAGTCTTGCTCCAACAGTTCTTGTTTGTGAATTCAGTGAATTCAGTGACTGAGTCCCAAGCCTGAATTGACCAGCGAAAAGCCTTGAGTACGTTCACTGTTTGGAGAGGATTACGCTCACTCTCGTACTCGTCCAGCATGAGTTAGAGCCATCTCTTTCAATAAGTGGCTTTAAATGCTCGAATTATGCCTTGGTCTAGCGGCTGGGTTCTCGAGGTCGAATTAGGCGGCAGCCAACATACTGTAACGTTATGCGAAAGGGACTGCTGGATTTTTTGACATGCGGAGACATGGGCACTGAAGTTATCCATAATTAACAGAACTTTTCTGTCACCACCAATCCTGTGTGCAAAGTATTCAAGCCATTCAACCATCAAATCTGCTATCATCCAGGCTTTGCCGTTGCTCTTCCATACGCAGTTAAAGGCTCCAATATTGATGCCCGCGGAACCAAAACAGCGTGGGTTAGCACTTGTACCTATGAACCAGATAGGTACCTTGTCCCTTCCGCTAGCGTTGCAGCAGAAGTGTGCTGTTACTCTAGCCTTATTTTTTTCGAGCCTGTTACCGAAGTCGTAGACAAGCCTCTTTCTAGTGTCATTATCCAGAAAAGACCAGATTCATCACAATTTTAAATACCGTCTGGGTGGTATTCCGTTGCCAATTCTTGAACTTTGGCAAGTTGCTGAACAACAACCGCTTCGTTCACGCTGCCATCTTCGCCATGTTGAGTCCGTGATTTGATTCCATGTCTCTTCTTGAAGCTTCCGAGCCAGCCGTTACTAAAAGCTGGTAACTCCATACCCTGATAGCAGGGGAGGCGGTTCCAAAAACGGATGGCTTGTTATCTAATGAGATGGCCAGTTATTGGGATTATTTTTCCTTTTCCTTTTGCCACAGCGCCAAAGCTTCATCCAATTCAGGCCATTTTGGCGGACGCACACGCTGTTGAGAGGAGAAGACCACCATTGTGTCATTGTTGAGGTGATTATATTTACTGGACAAAGAATCAGATATTGAAGCCTGAGTTATCGTTCGTTGGAACTCTTCTTCAAACCACGCCTTCAGCTGGTGTTGGGTAAGCCGTGGATGTTGTGCCGCGTAAACTCGAAGACCACGTCTTTGAGAATTTGATATCCTATATTGTTTAGGCATTGTGAGCTAGAATCTATACTTTACTAAGGTTAGATTTTGTTGATATATCCTTTGAAATTTGTAATACATTGTGACTTACTTTGGAGTCAAAGGCCTGAAGTTCCTGATGATTAAAGATAAATGAAATATCATGTACGACAAACCTATGAAAGATGGGTAAGGCGTTGACTGAGAATACATGTAAATAAAATTACCCGGTTGCTAGGGCGTTGCTAGCTAAGTTACAATACATGTTGCAAGATTATACGTCTACATGTACATTACCGGCGTCCGTTCTACAGAAACATTTTTTTTTGCAATTTAAACCCTGTATACTACGTATACGAGTATATTCCCGATGTGAAAATCCACCTCTGTAACCCAATAATTTCCCATTTTCAACTGATATCGGGAGTTCAGAGGTTTACTGCAAAATTTGTAAGATGGAGGAAGTATCATAGCCTTAACTAGGATATTGCCTTATAGGGGATAGCGTTAACCAGTTTTTACTGTAGCAAGGTTTGACTGTAATGGCACTTTCTATTGTAGGTTTACGGTTCAATGCGGTCGAAGGATCACAGACCTGTCCCGATAAGGTTGCGGGGGATCTGAGGGATGCATCGTCGGCCGTCGGTGTTGCGAACGGAGTCGTTCGGGGGTGCGGGTTCACAGATGCCGACCGAGCTCGGGATTGGATTAGAGAAAGAACGCTCACCGACCAACCGACTGACAGGACCCGCGCCGCGTGTCGTGGGACGTTGCGATCTCCCGGTTAAAGCTTGGTGTGATGATGGTCGGCGATAAGCTGTGCGATCCTAACTGCCTGAGGCATACTTTTCCGCATCACGGTGCTGCGGGCCCCGGCGGCTTCCGACGGCTGGGACGAACGGTCGGTCTTATCGTGCCTGGCTCCGACTGGGGGTGGAGAGGCAGGTGAGAAGTGATGCCCGGAGAAGGTGGCGGAGTCTGATTCGTCGAGCGAGTCATCATTAGCTAGCTGGCTAGAGGTTCCCAAGATGGTTTAGGGGTTGGTGGGTGGGTGGCCGGAGCTCTATTGTTACTTGCAGGACCCTGTCACACCGCCTGCCTAATTAGATCAAGAATAAATGCATAATTATCCTCACTGCTGACGGGTCTCGAGGACATGCCGATGGAAAAAATGGTAAATGATGCTGCTAAACCACACCATTCTGAGAAGACGTGGAGAAAAGCCCGCGCTCAAAGCTAGATTAGTCTTCTCTGATAATCTCACTGGAGAGGCAGCCGTACTTTCTGCCGACTTATTTACCCAGCTATTCCCGACAGCCGTTGCTCAAGGTCAGGAGGTTCGCTGCGCCGCCAGACTATCTGATGCTGATATTTGCCTGAAATTACAGAAAACACGAACGCTCGTCAGACGAGTGACTTTAGAGATCTCCACGTCGCTCTCGCTTCATGCGAAACGTCCCCTCAGGCAGAAGACGCTACATGGTCGATAGTCCCTATCAAACATCCGAGTGAAAACACTCTCCCCAATTCTACAATTCAAATATCATCTACTCCCACGAACTTACAGTTCTTCACTGAAAACACTACGAAGCTTCTGCCAACCAAATGGCAATCTCCAAAGAGAAGTGGTTCTCATATTTGGGTGTTGGATGTGGTCCCCATGCCATTGAAGACTGTATTTCTATCCATAGACAAACACACCACTAGTGGAGAGGAGAGGAGAGAAGATAGCGATAGTACTGGCACTGGTAGCCAGGGAGCTCTCCAGAACAAAAACTCAGCTTCTACCGAATCACTAATAGTGTCTACACGTAAGGCTCTTAGTACCGTAAGAATCATTCATACTGGGGATGAAATACCTCTTAATCTACAGTCCCAGTCGGATACGCCTATAACTGCAAAAGTCTCCTATTGTGCGCCTGTCGGACAAGGTATTCTCTCACCTAATACTAGTATAATAATCAAGCAGGCTCGAAAAAAAGTTCCAAGGAGACGATCTCCAGAAAAGACAACTACGCAATTAATATCGGATAGTGTGTTGGAGGAAGATGAAGTTGCGTCAAATGACCAATTTTTTTCCGCTACTGAGGATCGCGATAAGCCTGACCTAAGCACCGAAGGCTATGAATCTGCCACTGAGACTGAAACAGATACATCAATAGTAGATACAGATGAATTATCAGATGACTCAATGGAAGATGTGATTTCGTTACCCTTTCCGATGCTGTCACCTCAAGATCCAAGCGGACTATCTACCATGCCGCTGGGTACACCTCACATCATCGGTACTGGCCTAAGAAATAATGGTATCAGCACTCCGGGATCTGTATTCTCTACCCTTACATCTATGACAGCCCGTCGTACAGAGTCTCGCGGTAGTTTATTCAAAACTCAACCCCTGATACGACCGCTTGCTGAGGATATTTTTTATCCCAAGCCTAATTTTGATGATGACAGAGAAGCCCGAGTGTATGTTAATATCAATGCATTAGCCAAAATTGGTTGTTTTTCCGGAGACTGGGTAAAGCTTACAGTGGCCACCAAGCCAGCAGCGCAAGGAAGTGGTCTATGGGCAGTTCAAGGGCCGGAGTTGATCTCACAAAGCGAAGATTTATGGCGACCAGTGAAGGTTTATGGGTTGCCCGAATCATACTCTGGTCATCCACTCCCCAAAATGACATCCAGACGAGAGGGCGGCAGAAAGACATCATCTTTCCAATCACAAGAGAGCCAATTGATGTGTCTAACTGTTTACCTTTCACCCATTCTCCTGGCAAATATGGAAAATACACAATATTGTAGAATATCTGTGCTAAAGCAGATCCATCCGCTCGGAAATAACTTACCTCCAAAACCTGCAAGTACGTCTCGACCGCCAATTGCGCGAGATTTGGGTTTAGTTAAAATTTCTACACCACTCTCTACTGAACGTTCCCTCCAGAACGTACTGTTCGCAGGTCTACAACGATATTTCGCTAGTAAAATGCGAATCGTCAAAAAAGGTGACCTTATTGCCATAGGTATAGATAGGAACCTAGGTCAGACTCTCTATCGACCAGGCGTAAGTGAAGATGCAGAAATTGATGATGTAATCTCTAATATCGGCAAACCGACTGGTGTTGCTTGGTTTCGAGTAAATCATGTTGGTAACTTGAGAGATGTGGATGAACCGAAAGAAGAAGATAATATGTGGGGTGAAGTTGTGTCGGTTGACCCAACGTCAACTAGAATCTCTCAGTCAGGAAGCGAGAATTGTCGTTTACCCGGTAATTTAGAGAATCCTTGGGAATACTACCTTGGGCTAAAGACATTCCCTAACATGGAGAATCATCGTGGATCTATACCTAAACTAAGACAATTTCGAGAATCTAACCTACAACGCCGTTTGCGCGAACTAATCGCCGCGGCTACTGACCTTCGTACCATTCATCTACAGCCCAAGCCACTTGCTATTCTTCTATTTTCAACTCAGAGAAATATTGGAAAGGCAACAATGGCACAACGAGCTTTCACCAACTTGGGACTTCATTTCTTCGAGATTCATGCTTATGATATTGTGAGCGGAGAAGTTCCCGGAAGTGATGTGAAAACAGCTGGACTACTTGAAGCACGAGCTGAGCGAGCAATGGCTTGTGGACCCGAATATTGTGGCCTATTGATTCGTCACATTGAAGTACTTTCAACCGATAGAATGACTGCAAGTCTGAAAAAAATCCTCGAGGCGACCCGTATCTTTGTAGCCACTACCTCCGAAGTAGATAAAGTACCTGACGACGTCCGAAGTTTATTCACACATGAACTCGAAATGACTGCGCCAAATGAGGCTGAGCGGGAATGCATCCTGAGAGATATAATCGATAATCAATCGGTTCCCTCTGCTCCGGATGTTGAACTTGCTTCAATCTCCGTTAAAACAGCCGCTTTAGTAGCTGGTGACCTAGTTGATGTTGTCAATCGAGCTCTCGTGGCACGCACAATTAGACTCGAAAAGCTTGTTTCAAGCTCCGATCTTGCCCATAAGAATGTTACACTCCGAGATTTACTGTTAGCGGGCGGAGACTTAGTTAAATGTCTTATTAAAGCAGACTTCGATTACGCTGTGGATGCTGCACGAAAAAATTTTGCCGATGCTATTGGTGCCCCCAAAATCCCCAACGTTACGTGGAAGGACGTTGGTGGCCTGGAAAATGTAAAAGATGCTGTCATGGAGACCATTGAGCTACCTCTCGAACGACCAGAGCTATTTGCCAATGGTATGAAGAAAAGATCTGGTATTCTATTTTACGGGCCGCCTGGTACTGGCAAGACATTGCTCGCGAAAGCAATTGCAACCGAGTTTAGTCTGAATTTTTTCAGTGTGAAAGGCCCTGAATTACTAAATATGTACATTGGAGAGTCCGAAGCTAACGTACGGCGAGTTTTTCAGCGAGCTCGGGATGCGCGACCTTGTGTCGTCTTTTTTGACGAGCTTGACTCTGTTGCACCAAAGCGTGGTAATCAGGGTGATAGCGGAGGTGTTATGGATCGGATTGTGTCACAATTGCTAGCTGAGTTGGACGGCATGTCAGATGGAGACGATGGAGGAGGTGGCGTTTTTGTCATTGGCGCAACCAATCGACCTGATTTACTCGATGCTGCGCTATTACGTCCTGGTAGGTTTGACAAAATGCTATACCTCGGCGTTAGTGATACCCATGAAAAGCAATTGACTATCTTGGAGGCCCTGACCAGGAAGTACGTACTCTCTGTTTAACTCCGAACAAAAGTTAACTTCTCCAGATTTCCACTTCACCCAGATTTATCTCTTGAGCATCTGGCTTCCAAGTTACCATTTACTTATACTGGCGCCGATTTTTATGCGCTGTGTTCGGATGCTATGCTTAAAGCAGCTATCCGTCAATCATCATTAGTCGATGCTAAGGTGTCAGAAATAAATGCCTCAAATGCTCGTCAAGGAAAAGACTCGATCACAACCGCCTATTACTTTGACCATTATGCCACGAAAGAAGATGTGGCAGTTATGGTAATTGAAGACGATTTTTGGGCCGCAATGGGTGAATTGATTCCGAGTGTCAGCGTGAAGGAACTAGAAAATTACAAGCGGGTTCGAGACCAATTCGATCAGTCTGATAATACAGAGAAGAAAAATGCACTGCATAGTGGCACAGGAAAAGGAAAGGACGCGGTTCGCGATAAATTTGCCTCGGCAGAACCTCTGCGTGAAGAGGCCATCATCTCCCCTGCCCACGAAAAACTGACGGGGCTCGTCCATGAAGTGGATAGAAAAGGAAAAGGCAAGGCGATCATACGATATGATCCAGACAGTGACGCCGATGGCTGATTCTAGGGGGGTGGTATTGGCGTTGGAGTAGGGAAAATTTGATCACGTGATATATTTGGCGTTGGCCGACGGGTGATCAGTTCTTGCAAAAGTCCTTGTTTGTGTGTGTATCATAGTTTAATTAGATTTCATCGATGATGCTACATTTACGGGTGCTGACGAGAGACAAGAAATTCAGTGATAACGGTCCTCGGCACCGGTCAGCAGGTAGACGACTGACCAACACGAGTATTCGTTGACAAGGGAAGGCCCGTGGTGATCGATGCTTTAGCTGTTTGTCTCCGGTCGTTTGAAGGCGCGTGGCCATAATCGGCGGGTATCGTCAACCCCTCTCCTTAAAGGAGGGAGGCGCAGCAAAATGCAACTCTTTTCCATACCTAAAATTGCCAGAATCCATTGAATACAACGACGCACAACTCAACAACACCTCGATGGATTTATACCCAAATTAATCCTTACAGAGAACCACTCATGAAACTTAAGTTTTTGGTCGTTATTCGGTTCCTTCTCTCACTCCGAGCTGGGAACCTCATTTTGCCCTCTTGGCACCCCTACATACCCCTGGATGCCTGTTGGAGTTTCGCCCAGTAATTGGACGGAAGATCTGTCGATGACTTTCGCAGCATTGAGCGCAGAAAACAAGACGCGATCTTGACCTTGATGCCGAAGTCTGCGCATCTGGGCAATGCGAGATGAATCCATCGCGGCGTTGCACTTGATGGATTTGGGCGATTTCGGGTGTGGAATTGTCTTGCGTGGTGCCGAGTTGGTGCACTCTGCTGCGCCCCTTCCTCACCGGCAGGCTACTTGTCGACCGTACCCGCCGAGTACCCTCGCCGCATCGTGTCCTGCCGGCACCCTCTCGCGTCTCGCAAGGCGCATCTCGGCTGATCTGATGTGTCTCTACCGCGTGGGTTGGCGACTACGGACACGTGAGTTTATGTGATGGGCTATCACCAAAACAATAGAAACAAAGTAAGCTGGCCGTAATACAGTCTCTTTTCTAACTATCTAGGAAACAGTTTCTAATTAGGCTGACGAGTATATATACATGCAACTCTAACCTCGGGGTGATTCTTATTCGTCGGATTGGAGATCATTAACACTTCTAAATCTACGTGTTCTCATCGGCGATTCGTTTCCATCGGATCGGTGATTATTCATCTTCGGATTAGCGTACATCCGTATTATCGAAAATATGCATCGGCGATTTATACTCAGATTCATATGCGAGGCGCAGCCTGTAACAGTTTATTCATCGGTCAAAAACCATTCATGCGGTTAGCCAATCAAAAGCTGTGAGGAACTTGTCGATTTTGCTCGAGGAAGAGTTTGCATACACTTCTCTGCAATTAATTTATTCTCGTGTTGGCGCTGGAAAAATAGGTGGTTTTTGAACTACAGGCAAGAGGATGTTTTATATAAATCAATCATAAGCTTATCGAAGCCGAGTGTAGACAACATGGAAAATTCCAGACTTCAGTTAAGCAAAATAAGATATATGATTAAGGATGATTGTATTTAGTCTGTAAAATAATGGTGTCTACCCTAGGTTATTGCACTGATCAATTTCATCTAACATATCCATGTTGCTAATGTTATGACGAATCAACCTTTCGGGAAATCCAGTACATGAACTACCAATGAAATAATTTTCGATAAAGAAATGAGCTAGGAGGTGCATTTTGTGGAAGCAAACACAAGGGCGTCAAATGTTAATAGTGGATAACATCTATTTCTCATTTCGATGAGTTGACCTACAAGCTATTCTGATTCTTCACCACTTTCGTAGTCTAGAGATTGTTCGCGATCTGATTTAGCAGCCATCTCTTCTGCAGCGTTTAGAGGGGCAATCGAGGGCCGAAATACCCGTCGTAGAATAAACTGTGGCTAGACCCAGAATAAGCTTGATCGCTGATGATGTACATTGTTGTACATTCTCTTAGAATCTTCGAGTTCTTGTAGCAGAACGTCATGTTTGCAAATGAGAAATCAACTCAGAAGAATTTAAACATATTCACACGTCCAAGTCACCGGATCTATGTAGTGTGTGTTTTTAGACATTTCCACTGTCTGTCATTTGACTTACAGACTTGTTGTACTGCAACCAAAAAGTATTTTATCGCCAACTAGTGACTGCCTGTCAGTGTAGCATGTAGACAGCGTGGGGGTGGACAGGGTGGTTGACAGGCTAAAGGGTGCCATCCTACATAATACAAGATAGATGCATGACCACTCGGCCAAAAGACCAGACCAGAATCATAGAACACTAATAATCTGGTTATCTCCATATCTATATTATACACGAAAGGCAATCCTGACAACACTGCCTTCGTGACTTTCGTCTCGTATGGCTTCGATCTTCTGCGAGACCTGATCGGGATGCCAAAATCTGAAAATAATCAAACCCAGTTTCTTCAGGCCTTGGACGAGTATTTGATATCTTTCTTTGCTCATCTATAGCCGATTAATCTTGATGAAGAAATATTTGTGATTCGAACAGTATTTTGGTGGATCCATATTCAGAACGGAGAATTGTTCGGTCCTAGAAATCGGATTAGTGAGCAGACCAAAATCTTTAGAGGTGAATGTGTACCATAATATAAGTAGACAATTTGATTGCAAGTTACGAGTTACATGTAGTTTTAGTTGTTGGATGCAGCATGTGGGAACAGGAAAAGACATGGCTCCCCCCAACAAAGTGTACGAAAAAAAGAATAGCCGAGATTTCTTGGAAGTCTACTGGTCACATGTCCGTATTCGCTAACTTACTCGTTAAGGTTCATAGCTGATCTGATAGGAGCGTCGGGAATTAGTGCGGGGAGCGGACTTTACGGGATCGTGGTCAGTCCTGCCTGGGTGAGATGGCGGGATCATGGACCGGACGCGCGGTGCGGGATGGATCGCGGGATGGGATGGTTTTGCGGGGGATCGACATGTGGTCGGGACGCCTGGGAGGCCGTGCGATTCATGGACATCGACGGAGGGACATGTCGATGTACCGGGACGTGTCGTTGGCTACTTCTTCCTATCCGCTGGCGCTCGACGACTCCCCGTGCCCACATTCCTTCTCCAAATCTTCAATTGCTGGAGTTTCCACATTCCCCTCTCGATCTCTGCTTCGCGGCGAGCAGGTTATAGTAAGATTTGTTCATCACTGCAGGTCCCATGCATGAATGAAGATACTGCACCTTCAGATCCCTACCAAAAAAAATAGCTTTTCACGACCAATGTCTGACGATGACTTCCACCTTTTTTGATCCCCATATCGTCGCATGTATGTCGTCTTTCACTTGCATTGTGCCCTGTAAAAACTCCACCAAGAAATAAGTTTCTGAGAAGTACAGAGCAACTGGGGTATTGAAAATAGCTAGACGAAAAAATCATGTAGATTCATAGGCGTCAAATATAAGTGTTCATGAATAGGATTTCCATACAAGATTATTTTCATTGTCCCCGTAGCCCTGTAATTTGGGCACGAGGAGTACGTGTTGTGGACAATTGTCGTCCGTGTACTTTCTCACGTTACGCGTACCTTGTTACGGGGTTGCAGGCAGTGCGTGTTAAAAGGTCGATCCCATCACTCGGTAGCTTGGTGCTACGGCTATGCATAATTACTTACTTGTAGTCGGATATCGGGAATTCTGTTCCTGACTGTCCTACAGGCTTAAATATTGTTAAATCGCATTAGCGTCATCGCTTAAGGTAGACTTTGTCGACACTCCCTACCTTATCTAGGCATGATTCACTACGATTTCTGGCGCATCCTTGCTGCGCTTTACCTAATTCGAGTATGTTGGACGACGCTAAAGGATATTTTTCTGAGTGTTCCATGTACTCTGCCTCGATCTGGGCTAATTTAGGACTATCACTGCTGTGTGCAAGTCTCCCATCGTGTCTCTGGAGACGAGCGCTGTAAACATTATTAGAAGAGCAGGACTGACTGCTTTCCTTGATCGACTGTGAGATGAATTGCCCACCTGTCCTCCAACCTATGGTTAGACCTTTTTTGGACCTCAAGAATGATCCCGAGAATACCCATTCGCTTGGCTGTAAGGCATCATTCATCCTTCTCATCATCGTTGTCACGGTTTTAGATAAAAAGGCCTTGAGCTCTTGAGTATCAAAAGGTAGTTTATATTTTCACTGACTGTCTGAAGAGAATCTATAGACTACTTATATACTTTTCAAGTAACACATAAAAAGAAGCTCAATGCCTTACTGTCGGTATCTAGAATATTCTAGCTATTTCCGAGCTGGCTCGTGCCCTTAGCAACCGGATGGTGTGTGATTAAGAATAGGGGTAGGTGTTACAATCAACGCTCATCAACCTAGTCACATGACGATGATTAATTAGTTGACTGCGATAAACATCGTAGTCTGCAGGAACAGTACCGGCTTACAAGCCGTCACAATCATGCTAAATTTCTTCGTTCGAGATGACACGTGGAGGAGAAAATTAAGCTGACATTTCTCCTCTTTAATATGCGCGTCACCTTCACCAGTAATCCATAATTTATCAGTCATGACTCTAGCCCTGCAGCCGAGACGTCCGCCTGGCTTGAAAAACGGTAGAATATCCTTCGTTTATAGGATACAACGAATTCTTATGTAGCGAATCCATGTTGAGAAGGTTGAGTTGGTTGGTTGGTTGGTGAAGGCAAAATTTTGATCGCGATGGTGTCCATATTCGTGTGCGTGATGTTGTGGATGTGGTGGCAGAGCGTGGAATGGGAATCAATCATCGAGCCATCTTAGGAGAGAGGATTCAGCGAAAATATACTAGGAAGACGCCTGTTAAGACGATAATAGAGGTTAGACAACCTATAGGCCTGTAGGACAGTAGTACATGTACCGGTCAGGTGGGAGACATGCGGAAAATCGGTTACGAACAACCAAGAACATCGTTGTTATGCATATGATAATTTTGTATAATTAATATACCACAAAAGGGCCGTGATTTCTGAATATGGGTCGGCCCGTTCATTCGCCGGCCCATTGCAATCGGCATCTTGGGCACTGGATTCTAGTCACTACGACATACATGTACTAGTCGTAGTTTTATCGTGTTCATACCAACCACTCTGAGCTAGTTTTGTGATAGGAAGTAGATTCCGGATAGGCACAGTCATGAAGGACGAACTTGGCTTGTCTAAGTACATCGTAGTAGTAGTAGTAGTAGTAGTATTCTTCTCATTACCTCAACATCCCCTGAGCGCATCGACCTCGACAAATATTCTCTGTATGGCAGAGGCGATCAGATACTGTGACGCACTGATTTCTACTCTCAACAAACAATCCTCGAATGATTTTTCGTTTTCATTCCATCCTTGGAAAAGAAACAAGTATGACACAGTGTGCACTAATCTTCATATGGGCCTTGTAAATTAAGTTTTGTGTATGACAAGGCGAGATCAAGATGCATTACATCCTCAACTCCACCCCACGCCACTAAAATTGCCTTGCAAGAATGGAAAAAAGTGCGTGTAACAGTCCGCAGTCAGCAATTCGCAAAGTCACAAGCTTTTAATTCTTTGGCCATCCGATTTGTGACCAGGCGTCCTGTCACGAGAGCTTGGCAAAGGAAGCTCATCTAAACTCTTGACCGTACATCTGACGATATTTTTTCAAATGGCATAATATTGCTGCCGCACTCAGGCAAAAATGAGCGACGCAAGGAATAGATTGTGCGGACTTGTTGGCATTAGAGGTCATTCAGGTAAAAGGGATCAAAGAGAGAAGATAGTAAAGAAACATGTGCGCGCTCATCAACGACATCATCTTCTTAATAATCTTCACTAATGACTATCTCACTGTAGGAATATGACGAGCAAAGTATTCATTTAGAGATCGAGAGACAGGATGAGATATACCATCAGAAATCTCTATCACAGCTGGGTGACTTTCACAGCCACATCAGTCGAGGACATGTCTCCACGACGCACTCTAATCATTCTCAACCGACACGCCCACTGACATCATGGCCACCTCCGGGCTTCAAATTATCAGACAACCTTTCTTACACGACTGCAAAAGAAATGATTGCAACTGGTACACCAGTGTTCTGCGGTCATAAACTCCCGATTACCTCTGCTGGAAAAGATTACTATCACTTATTCGCAACCCACTTCCTTCATGGCATGGACCAGCTTCAAGATACTGAAGATAGAATCATGAAGATAGCAAGCCTACGACTCCAAGGATGTGGAGCTCCCGTCTATCCTTGGGAGACACTTGAGCAGCCTTCGATGGCGTTTTATTATGGCTCTTTACCGGGCACGATTCATCTCAACTACTGGGTCAACCTTAGCTCGCAGGTTCCGAAAAATAATGATGGATTACTTGACTTGGATATTAAGCCGCGAGAGATCACTCTTGCTGTCATCATTGAGCGTCTCATTAGATTGGAAAGTGGAATGGAAGAAGCTTACGAAGACGTGAATCACAGGAACAAATACAAAAACCTTTTTCGTATCCAAGAAAAACTACGAGCTCCTCAAAAGACAATGGATCGGCAGATTAATGACCTCGTAAAGGATTTATCGCGACAGTGTTGGATCGATTTCAGTCAAAAGGAAAATCATGTGGTGGCCAAGTTCTTCGTCAATGCAACGTATTCAGACAATGGACAGTACAAACTCTTCTTTCATCAGCTACTTCTCGCCATGGAACTTGAATTAAGGATCCAGAAGTACGGTGAAGAAACTAAGACGGATCTTTTTAGAAACTTACCTGAGAAAGTAAAATGGGATCTTGCCCTTGCAATAAGGTGGCGCAGTAGTATCAGTGTGGAAGGCTACAAGCAAGACGCTCTTCAGAAACGAAGTGAGTGATATATCCAAAAACTTCTGAATTTACCCGCTAATAAATAAAGTTCAATTTCACCTCCACAAGAAACAAGATCAACTCAAAAATTTGTATACGTTTGCCGAAATCCTCAAGTGGCCAAACTTACCCTCGCTTGCGCCTGTTTTCTCTAACCCCCCGGCAGAGATTGAGAATATCTCAGCTGACACGATGTCCTACTTTTCCTCAGTCACTCTTCCCGGTCCTACTTCATCGTTTCTATTAATGAACTCTTTGATTGAAATTGATTCTCTATCATCTTCTCAATCTCTTGTTGCATTGACACATCTGTACACTAATATTGGATTTCAGTATAGAGGTGCCACGTTTTGGAATTCAAACTGTATTGTTGGCAAAGTTCTAGCACCATCGTGTAGAGAAATTGGTGGCTGGGTTGGACCTATTCGTCCAGCCGAAGGACTGGAACTGACTCAAGTTGCCCGAGTCTATCAGAAAAAACCAAAACGGAGGCTAGAAGATGTTGATGTGGTTTCCATGAATGAGCGCTCATTGCCACTAGGCCCCGTCGCCAAAAATTATCCGATGAAAGATTACGCTCTATTGCGACCAAATAACGATCCTGACTTCATTGTCGATACCATAAGGATCGAAAAACTATCCCTTGGGCCAGTAATTCCATGGGATTCAATGTCTGAAGGTGAAAGACTTAAACCTAGAATCTTTCATGCTGGGGTTCAAGTAGCTGTCGATGGCTCTAGCTGGAATTTTAGGCTTGCTTACGACGTTTCATTTGTCAGTGCCTCACACTGCAAGGGAGGCCCGCACCCGAGCTTTTTCGATTACGAGCACCAGATCGTGACGATAGATGGTATCCTCGGAATTAAGAGCTGGGCCGGGCGAAATTTAAAGGGAGTATGGAGATCCGGCACTACACTCGAAGACAACTCAAGGAATCTTTCCACTCAACTTGATGCATCGCCTTCTGGCAGCAAAACCTCAAAGGGGTCAGAGACGGGTGACGAAAAAGTTCTAGTTGTTGAAGCTTTCGGCGTAGCCGATAATGAAGTGCTCGCAAGGGCGTGGTGTGCAAATTCTGGCTTAAGTGCTCTAGTCGCCGACGTACAAAAAACATGGTAAATATGTTTCCTACACTTAATCTATCTAAAGATAAAATTAATTCTTAATAACGGTACTCTAGTATGGCATGTGCGATTCGCGAAGCATACGCAGCTTGCCTCAATCTGCTGATCCTCATCGATGGCTCATATGCGACTGATGATGACGATTGATGCCTGGTGAATAAATCATAAGTTTGTCATTACATGTACTTGGATACCAGCCGACTTAAAACCTCCTCCCTCAGGAAAACAGCCTCTCAAAAATACCTAGCTTTACGGCCTTGGACGATTTTCATCATGGTCTACATCCTAGGATTTCCATGAAAAACCTTATGACTGGACGAGATGGATTAGGATGGTTCGACGACTTTCAATTTCGAAAGGACCCGATAAAAAGCAATTCAACTGCATAAATTCTATATTTAAATTTTCTGTTAGTCCTCGGGCAAATTGATGGGATGCTACTTCTTAATGAATTAATATTTCAGAAGCATTATCTTCAGATCAGTGGATTTAGTTTTACCCGCAGTCAACCCAAAATCCTCTACTTTTGGATCAGCCTCAAGGAGAAGCAACTTAAAGTTCAGTTGGTCACCGGCCAGGCTTCAGATAAATTAAGCGAAGTGAGTATTCATAGACATATACATGTATCTACCTTCGCCTAAATTCTTTTTTAGATACCACCTCATAAGTTTCATCCAAAATCAGCATTGCTTCTACAATTTAATGAAGCAAAGCGAGTACCTTTTGGATAACCTTAATCTTTCAGAGCCAATGGCTTCGAAGGGCAATTTTAAGAGTCTGCGAGAGCAAAGTGTGATGAATGGCTCATAACTTTGAACTTTATCTCTAACTATTAGGTCTTGAGATTCTGTACCAATTTGACAAAGTTGTTGGAAGATAAAGGAAAATGGTCTGATCCTGATGAGCCCAACAACTAATGTGCCTAAGCCACACAAACCACAAAAATTATGGAACGAGCTCTACAGTCGTGAAGTACACAGCCTACCTGACGAGGCGCCTAAACTCGTTGTGCTAAGATAATCTGTGCAGTACATGCGAGAATAAACTGGAGAATCCGGGATGCCTTCAAGAATCAAATTGTCACAAGACACTTTGCACGTAGCTATGCAAACAAATCTTGTTCGACACTGACATTACCAGCTATTTAAGTAATTCGATGGCTTCAAATTTGTATGATCACAAGGTAGAATTTGAATATCATCGTATTTGTATGCATACTGGTACAAGAGTAAAGTTTAACTCTAGAATGTACCAACTATGAGTTTTCTTTACTCCCACCATCCAAATGCTTCTGAAACTCGCGTTGCGTTGAAATCTCGATATCTATCCGTATGCGCGTCGCGAATAAACTTGTACTCGCTTCATAAATAGCCAACGGGGTGGCGTTTCTTTACCATCACACGTACTTAGTCCCAGCTTCAATATTTGAACTGTAGCCTCGGATAGTTAAACTGATGCTCGATCACTGAGCCTTTTTCATCTCTATTTAATTGGTAGAAAATCTACGAGTATTATGCTATCATTATAATTTAACCACTCTCCTTTATTGTTTATGCACGATATGTGAGAGTTTGATGTCGCGTGCATTACGTACACACTCATGGAAGTAAGTGGATGGATGACATTAGTTTGTTTAAGCAAAGGGATACGGGATGGTAAATGTTCGCTCATAAGTCTGACAGGACAGGTTTAGATCAACTGTTACCCAAATTATTCTCGCTCTGGTAAATTTCATTCTTATACACGTACGTACGTGTACCTGACAGATTCTCGTATCCAATAATTTGTTTCCTAGTGACGAGCACAAGCAAAGGCAACGCAAAAGATTCATCCACAAGAAGATACAAGTTTTACCCGACACTTGACTTGAGCATCATTCTATGTACGAAGAGAAAGAATCTGGACTCGAACTTCTTCAGGCTCGTGAGTGAGAATTGGCTATAGGCCGTTCCCGACCAACGTCAAAGTTGTCGCTGTCGAATCCAAGACACCTCCTATCTCGAGCTTACGATGAGATTCGGACGAACCCTCTCTGGTGCCATCTACCCAACATGGAAAGACCAATATATGGACTACAACAAGTTGAAGTCGATGCTGAGAGAGGACACGAAGGAACCATCGAAATGGACAGACGATGATGAGAACAAGTTTTGTGATGAAATTTTCAACGTGGAACTTGAAAAAGTCGCCGTCTTTCAGGAGAAAACGTTCAAAAATCTCGAGTGCCGGTCAAATAAAGCAGCTGCACAGCTTCAAGAGCTGACACCCGAAGGTTGCCAGGCCAGAGACCCCCATTTCACGGCACAATTGAAGAAGATAGAAGCAGAGCTAGATGAGATAATCACCGAAACCAAAGAATTAAAAAAGTACAGCGAAATGAATTACACGGCATTTTTGAAGATTGTCAAGAAGCATGACCGAAAGCGTGGGAATAACTACAAAATCCGTCCCATGCTGTTAATGAGCTTGAGCAAAAGACCTTTTAACAGTGAGCAAGGCTACAGTCCGCTATTCACCAAGTTGAGCATGCTCTACTATGCTGTGCGGCAGCACATTGACGAGGAGTTGAATGAAAACGAACCTCCAAAGGAAGACAAGCAGAGTCAGTCACAAAATGGAGGCCATTATACATCTTATAAATGTTAGTATTAAACCACGAGTGAAATGAAGATGTATGTATGTACTGATCAAGCAGTCTGGATTCATCCTGAAAACTTGCTGGAGGTCAAAACCTATATCTTGCGTCGGCTTCCTGTTCTTATTTACAGTCAACATTCTTCAAAGGACCCCGATGCAGTCCAGGGTGATCCTACCCTGAACTCACTCTATCTAGATAGTCCAGACTTTATACTTTACAATAGAAAAGTAGATCGACATCAGTCAGCAAGCTCTCTACGAATACGATGGTTTGGCCAACTGAATGATAAACCAGAATTATTTGTTGAACAAAAGACCGTACACGAGAATGGTATGAGCGAAGAAAAGCGTTTCCAAATTAAGGAGAAATATATCCAACCATTCATCAAAGGACAGTATAAGATGGAAAAGAGCATTGCAAAGATGGAACGGCAAGAGCAACCGGAAATCAAAATTGAAGAGTTTAAAAAGACGGTATCTGAGATCCAAAGTTTCATTCTCGACAACGAACTTCAGCCCGCTTTGAGAGCTCACTACACTCGTACAGCTTTTCAAAAACCTTTCGACGAAAGGGTCCGAATTTCGATTGATACAAACCTAGTTTTCATCAGGGAAGATTGTCTTGATCAGGGAAGACCATGTAGAAATCCTGACAATTGGCATCGACTGGATGTTGACAACGCACGCATGTCTTATCCCTTTTCGGATCTTAACCAAGGCGAGATTAACCGATTTCCATATGCCCAACTAGAGATTAAAGTGAAAGATGACGGTAGCAAAAAATCTCCTCAGTGGGTCGAAGATTTAATGGCTTCCCATCTTGTACACAAAACGCCCAGATTTTCAAAGTTTGTCCACGGTATCGCTGTTTCGTTTGAAGACCATGTGAATAACTTACCATTCTGGTTATCTGATCTCGAGGTGGATATAAGAAAAGATCCTCAAGTTGCCTTTGAGGAGGAAGAGCAGCGAAAAGCCATTGATGCTGAAAATGACCAAGTCGTAGGTTCCTTGCTGGGCACGTCAAAAAGAGCTCCCATGAGCTATAAAGCTAACATTGCTGCAAATCTAAGTAAGTCCTACATTCAAGGATCCATACCAACTGAAGAGCGGGTGCATCGACCCGGCATGAGTAGAAGCAAGTCAAAGAATTTCTTAGATGAAAGTAAGACAAAAAGTATACGCGGCTATCAAACAATGATTTCTCTTTTCCCCTCGTTCTCTAACTCTCGCTATGCTCAAGCACGTCGTCGTAGTGTTGTATTACCTCCCGGGGTCACTAAGCCTGAGTTACTCATCAAAGATTCTGGACCCGTTCACATTGAACCCAAGGTCTGGTTTGCCAACGAGCGAACCTTTGTTAAGTGGATGCAAATTTCCATTCAGCTCGCAGTGCTAGGTGTCGGGCTGAACGCTGCCGGAAGTGCATACCGTTCCAGTGACAAACAGCTAGCGGCATGGTTCAGTGTCTTCTATGTCATCATTGCTGCGTTCACGTGCTGTTGGGGTATCTACATGCAGAAGATACGCCGTCAGATGATCACGGAGCGTAGTGGGAAAGATTTTGATAATTCTTTTGGTCCGATAGTGGTGGGCTGCTCCTTCTTCTTGCTCTTAGTCATGAACTTCTGGTTTAAGGTACGTTGTGCACAATTCGCGCGCATGTGCGGCTTCTGACTTGCGACAGCTACGCGAGGTGAATGAGCGACAACAAATCACGGAACCAACTCTCGATGAGCAAGCTTGGCATCGAGAGCTAGTTTGATGCGTGCGAGAAGAGGGGAAGGGAGAAAAAGCGTGGCAGTTGAGTGTCGGTCTGCAAATCAGGTCGCACCGATGATGCTTGCGTCTATTCCGTGTAAAATTCAGGCGATATTGTACGCCCTTGCTGTATCTTGAAGTAATAATACTGTACATGTATCCGTGGAAAGCATTTTTGTGTTGGAAAACATATGGCAGTTAGATGTGCGCGTCTCTTGTTCTTCCAAAAATGAGTATAACTATATGTGCATGTACGGCAAAGAAAGAAGTATCAAGTTCATTACTCCAGGTTTATTTAAAAGTTGGATCTGAACCTACCATTTTGAAAAGGAAAAGGTTCTGATGATGGGGCATCCCCGGTGGCAGCAGAATCAGGATCATGATTTACTTCTGTCTGTCCGCAGTCCTATCACACGTGCTACATTTTACACCTCTTCTGGCCACGACCTCGCACTACCTGGCGATGGGAGCACGTCCCGACACCGTCTTGTTATTCATCATGAAATCCAGAGCTGTGCTGGGGTGACCTTGCTCGATACGGGTCGGAATACATCATCTACCGTCACGCTCGACCTCGGCGAACTCTGCCAGCTCGCGCGGGCAACACCGCAAGCGCAGGATCGCAACTTTCTTTCTCTGATTCATGGCTCCACGCGTCGCCGTTACGTCGAGCGTAGAAATCTCAGTCACGCCATGGCGCGCGGTCACGTCTTCGCCTCGACGGTCTCATGTTTCATACAGGTTGGATCGCGAAGTGGGTGATCACGGACTGGCACGCGACCGCTTTTCGCGCAGCCGGGCGGGCTCTCCATCGTGTTGTTCTCACGACACGCGGATGCATCGCTCACCACCGCCCAGACTGATCCGTGGCAGATCAGACGCAGGGCCATTTACACCTGATTTCTCAGTCGAGATACAGCGACAACCACTCACGGCGCGGAACGTGGGCGTGCGTGTGCGCGTGGGGTAGCGGAACTGAAGTCGCGCAGACACGGAGACGGTGGAAAGAGAGCGTGGAAATGCGAGTGGAATGAGACAGTTTGGAGTGATGGATCGATGAACTTATGCAGCATTCAAAGTGGTCATTCCCTGGTAAGCTTGAGTTTCGCCGTATTCAACGTCACGTTAGAAAGAATAATACTTCATCCGTAGATGGAGATACGACTAGTTTGGCTAGTTCCCGATATCACCCACGTCGACAAGAATTTAGAGCACGAAGAACGTCCAAAGTCTGAAGGATAACAACTTCACCAGGTCGGGAAATGATAATTAGGTACTCATTGGATCATCTGGCTTTCTTGTGAGTACGTATCAAACGAAGAGACGTCCGCGGTCGCGACGTAGCGACGATCTTGAGGCGTGTAGGACCGTAGGGGAACATTCATCAGGTGCCTCTGTAAATGAGAAGGCCCGCACATGGCTCTAATGATTCATCGAGTCGGTCCTTCTCATCTGACTTGAGCTGGCCCATACAACGAGAACGATTGCATGAATACTCACATGACGCACACACTCTATCCCCAGAAACGTGGTACATGCGATTTTTACGATGTCGACCTGAACTGTCAATCTTTGTTTTGAGATGAATAACAGAGTTTAGACGTTGAGCTTGTGTAAGATTCTCGGGAATATACTTTATCTATCAAGACACTTTGACGGAGAACTAAGGAACATGAGTCAAACTCTCGTACGTTGTTGCAGAATCCCACTCGGAATGTGTTTTTGATATGGATTCATTTCATTACTTCGACTGAATTGTGATATCACGTACTGTACTTTTCTACTCCTAAGTATGTAATTTCGAAAACGTGATATCAGAGCCATATACGTCGTTAGTTTGAACTACATTCTCTCATGCCGGAGAAGTAGTAGCTAATTCATGAAAAATGGGAGACGTCTCTCCTGGCACAACTTCGATAAATACCTTGGACGATCTGGTCTCACATGTCTGTTCTCCTCTCGACACAACCAAGCCTGAATGTGCCAGAATAGCAAAAACGGCTCAATTTGACGGCTTCGCGTGCACATGGCTACGTACCGGGATCTGAGATACTTCAGCAGATCTTGAGGCGCCGCTGTCAAGCAAAATCTGGGGTCGACTCGTCCGTATACAATCCGCTCTGTTTTAGAGATAGCTATCCCCTAACATTTATGATGCCGTGTTTCGTGAATAAGATCTGGGTGTGTTGACTTGGTTGAACAGCCCGATCTCATTGATGTAGTTTCAGTTTGTCCTAGGCATCAATTTTGTAGCTGTGAAGTCATTTGTAGAAATTGATTTCTTGGAGTGATTGAGCTGCCTGAGTTGGTCTTACTACTGCAAGTTCATCCAAGATATGGGATAAGTAAAAACGCGTGCACAGAATTTCTCCAGTCGCTTGCCTTGTTGATTGACGTTAATGTTGCTGGTTGGAACCTCATGATGAGATTCGCTGTAGAATTGTGAGACTTGGGAAGGCTCATCTCTTGGACCATACTGCGGGGAATTGAATGAGATTTTTCGATTTTTCGATTTTTGATTTTTTTTTAAATCAATCTTCTGTATGCAGCCTGAAGCTATGACACGTATGATTACGGAAGGTGTGTTTCTCATAGATTGACTCATTTTGATGTTTTCGAACACTCATACTCAGATTTCATTTGCAGATAGCACTACGAGGATAACGTCTTGCGACATGTAACCCCTTTCGTGAATACCCACCACAGGGAAAAGCGGGAAAAACCCGTGGTTATCTGAATATGCTTTCATCAAACTATGAGATAAACACCACCGCGAGTAAGTGTGGTTAACAGGTCGTACTGGATTCGAACCAGCTTTCTCCTGTCTCGAGTGGGCCATGTGTCCAAGCTGCCCAGACTCTACTTGGGTGAACGGCCTGGACGGTGTACCACACCACCATCCGACCCTGAATGAGATTTGTGACGCCGAGAAGGAACAGAGGTGAAAATGATAATCGCTGTAGACTCAAAAACGTCACGTGAAGACGCACAGTCTTGATGAATCGTCAGAGGCTTGAGGGAACCATAAAAAGAACCGCTGGATGAGGAACATGTAGAACTCTGCCAATAGGATTACCCAAAGAGATATTTGAAACCATCCTGCAATTAGATTATGTTCATACACACATACAAATCACCGAGAAAAATCTATACGAATTTCTCGCGGGATCATTTTGCATGCCCCTGAAGCCCTAATTGTTCCTAGAAAGTGAGCCTACATGCTCCTCATCAACCAGTAGAATTTCCGAATTCCACTTCTCCCGCTGCAGTTTTTCGACCGTTTCCGACCGCAGTGTCTACCCATGATCTACCCCATTTATGCTACCGTACTCCAGTCATGTCAAAACCCATTTCTGTCTTTCCCACTCTGCCCCCATCCCTGTCTCCGACGGGGCGAAAAGCGCCGAGAAGGTGGGACCAGGACGGTGCAAATGGAGGCCTCAGCTCCATCGATGTTGTACTGGACTGGATCACGACCGCGCCCAACTATGCACGGTAGATGAGAAATGGGATCGACGAAGCAAAGGAAAGTCTCTGTGCCGAGATGGTGAGTAACTTGTTTCAAGTCGATATTATTCATCGGCAAAATCGCAACATTCGTGTCAAGATTTGTGAGTTTCACGTCTCGTACAACGCCGCGCGGAGCTGGTCCCAGGAATTCAGAGAAGGGATCAAGCAATCTGGAGAAGCAGACGCTGAAAAGAGCGTAAAGGGTGAGTGCCCGGAGCTTTCGTTCTTTCGTGGTCTTTTCTGCCTGCATCTTTTAACGTCGCTTCGGTGTGGCTAGACGCGATGACCAAAAGATGCAAGTATTGGGATCGGCTCAATCCAATTTTCAGCAACCGAGCGGCATCGTCGCCAGCGTTCTGTGCCGACTCTGAGAGCGCTGTACATACGGCGGGCCATATCACAGATCAAGGGAGCCAGAACGAGGAAAGGCTGTCGATCGCGAAGGGAATGGATTCGCATCGTGATCAAGTGACAGTGACAGTGACAGTGACAGTGATGGGGAAGCGTCGCATCCCGTTGAGAAAAGCTGGCGATAAACCGGCGACGAAAAAAGTCACGACGAGCAGAGCAGACGTCTCAGGGCCGACGCTGCCATCTTTCGAAGAAGTCCTCAAGAAAATGATGTACGAGATGCTCGAATCCAGAATACGCCTGGTGGAACTGCAACACTATCAGAATATAATTACACCCTTGTCAACATTCTACGCTAGTCACATGCTGCGACACAGCAGTCAATCCAATGCACTCGACGTTTCATCCAATCTTGGATTCGTGGGATCAACATCACAACACCGACCAACTTAAGATCAAACTAAACAATACTTTGAGCCGAAACACCAACTATCTTCAGAGGGAAATGTTATGTATTATTAGCTATCCTTGGATCAAACCAGGATGAGAACATTGATTTCATGTGTATTATATATATTCGTCTGGAGGGACACAGGAAGGGGGTTGTGGTCTTATATTTTCATCACTGGTTGATGCACTCTTACTTATTGTCACAGTCTTCTATTAAATCAACCAAGCTCATTACATAACTTATATCTGAAATTACTTATAAGAAAAGTCTGGAACTACTCTATATTGTCCTCACCCAATATTCACACGTTCTGATAGTTATGCGCCCGGAATGGCGACAACAATTATTTTACAGATATAGAAACTCCAAAATAACTGCGCCAAGATACGTTGTGATCATTGACCTCTATCAAGAAAATATTTTATTCAGCTACTAGTAGACACTTTCAAAGTCATCACCGCAAGTCTGTCTGGAATAACTTCAACATCAAACATTAAACGATATATCCTCACGAACGATGAATCTTGGACCACCTGGTATGGTCAAATCAAAGAAATAGCAGCCAGCTATCACTTGGAATCGATTCTTCTTCCGAAAGATCCTGATTCCAATCCGCTAGAGTATCCAGATCAACCAAAGTATCCCGAGATTGTCAAAACAGTAGACTATCTGACATTAGTCCCCACTGCCGCTGGAGCTCCTCAATCAGATGTCTATGAGCTGAAATTTTTCAACAGAGCTCGTCTAGACGATAATAAAGCCAAGAATGCTGCTGAACGGGAAATAATCAGAGAAAAAAGGATAAATTATTCAAAGCTTCGAAACTTTATCTGTAAAACCATCGATGAGTCCAACAAAGCTCATCTTCAATCTTGTACTCATAACTCAAACACGGTTCTAGCAGGGAAATTGGTTGATTTACTCAAAGCTCATTGCCTGCAGAGTGAATCTGCTCTGAGAACAGCTCTCAACCTTCGACTAATAGACCTCAAGACACGTGGATTCCCGACCAAATACGAACACCAACTGACTAGATTGGATGAATGGTTTGCCCTAAGTGTTCGAGGAAAAGCAGCGAATCACCCAACGTATACTGGGTATACAGTCATCGAAGACCTTCTCATATCGATGAGAAATTTTAATGAAGCAATGTTCCAAACTCATTATGATCGCATGCTACAGCAAGAACGAACGAATATCCCAGCCGATTTCAAGAATCTCATCGATGAGCTAGAACAGAAATTATCAGCAAGTCAACCCCTCAGCTCGTCTCTGTCGAAAACTCCTCGCTCAACATTTGCAACTCTACAAGGAACCAGTCTAGAATCGACAGATGAGTCAGGACAAGATACTCCGGAAAATAAAGGTAGAAATGATAAAAAGAGGAAGAATTGGGGCCTTAACGCAAGAAGATCTAATCCCAAACGTCGCCATAAAAAGCAAGAATGTCCATATGGTCGGGGTTGTACGACGCCATGGAGCAGATGCTATTACTTAATGCCATCTGCAGCTCCTTCTAACTTCGAACCTGATCCAGAAATTGTAAATCGCATCAAGGATTTAAGGGAAGCCAGGCCTCGCTTGGATGCTGCTCTGAGGGATCTAGAAAGACGGGCCAAGTATAATGAGAGATCTGCGGGTGCAACTTTCTATGCCAGTACATTTGCGGCATCAAAGACAGAAGATACAGACCACTCTCTAGCTAGATCTTATATAACAGACACAGGTGCAGATAGTCATATAATAAATTCTTCTCACCGCTATATGCCTGATCGAATAGCCTCGAAATGTGAGACATTTGCACCAGGAAAAGATAGTTGTCTGTCACGGTCTAGACAGGAGCGCCTGCGCAGCTAAGTGTGTAGAGGTAGTAAATATTCAATTCTATAAGGAAGTAAACTATATCGTTACTCAACAATTCTATATACAACCCTCACTGCAGTCTAAT